>CM031239.1:548009871-548246351 GCA_018340775.1 Taxus wallichiana var. yunnanensis
GTACCCTGTCAATGGCTTCAAAAGATGTTTCGACACAACTAATGGTTTTGGTGGGTGGTTTTATGTTAAGTTTTTTTTTTCCCTTTTTTTAAAGGACAATATATGTATTTCATATTCTCTGCAGTTCTTTTAATTTCAATTGATCAATTAAGAATATGGTATATTTTACTATTTTGGAAAAAACAAAGCAGTTCGAATATGATGAGCATGGCTTTCACTGTACAGTGAGACAGTTGACAAGCCGGCTACAAATTCAAAAAATATTAGGACGTCCCAACCTCCACAAATTCGCCAAAGTTTTTTAATTTTTAAATTTGGGTGCCAGATTGGAACCTGTAACCCAAGAAAAACAAGCCAGCTGCTAAAGTTACAGGCCACTTTTTTACAAAGAAAATGCTAAATTTTTGTTTTGAGTTTGGTTTCTCTTCGCATGCTACTTTGCGCCAAGAGGATAAAAAACATATAAGAAAAAACACTTAGATTGTGACAACCCTTATGCGTCACTCAAAAATGACATTTCAGCATATAGTGTGTCTGGGGAAGTTTTAATAATGGGAGACTTCAATGTGAGAACAGCAAACAACCAGGCCCTTAACTTGAGAAATGAGAGGGAATGAACAACAATCTGTTATGACTAGAGGAAGAAGAAGACCAGATTTGGGAGAGGACTTCACAAGATGAAAATGGGGTGTCACGCAATACGGGGCAGAATTGTTGGGGATGTGTAGCCTCTATAACATGGTTATATGCAATGGTATGAGAGCATGGCCGAATTCAGGAAAAATCACTTGTAAAACATATAATGGCCAAAGTGTGGTAGATTACGCTATTCATAGGGATGTATTTTGAGATTGAAGGATTTAGAAATAGGGGACTGCCCTATAGAGATGAAATCAGACCATAACCCAATTTATGTGAAGATTAACATACATATAAATAATCAGCCAGGAGAACAAACCCACCACAATCAAAGAAAAGTGCCTCTTCAGGGTAAAATTTTTATGACTCATGAGAATAGAGAACTTTTCAGGTAGGCATTGAAAACACCTTCATGAAGCAGAGGATAGAGTATCAACAACAACCAGTTGTCCAATGCAAAGCAATATGCTAATTCCCATCATCCATAAAGCACTAAGCATTTGCAAAAGGTCTAGGCCCAAGAAGAGAAACATAAGCAACTTTTTGACAAATTCGTGGTATGATGAAGAATGCAAGGCAGCAAAAAGAGTGTTGAGAGAGCTCGGAAAAGATAAAGAAAACAAGAAGGCTTATGAAAAACCGATTCAATCCAAAAAGGAGGGTTACATGAACATTAGAAGGAAAGAGCTGATTTTCCTAGGAAAGCATAATCCCAAAGGATTCTAAAGAGAACTTCATCAGAAGAGAAAACAAATAAAGAATAATATTTCAAACACCCAATGGCTAGTTTATGCAAAATTGTTATACAAGTGGGAGCAAGATAAAGACACCCCCACTATCAACACAACAATTGAGCTCTTTTCCACATGGGATATCACTCAAGGCATAAAGAGACTAGCAGGGAAAAGTCTCAAGATATAGATGGGCTGCAATATAAATATCTCAAACGAGGGGTGAAAGTCCTCATATTGCACAACAAATACATATTCAATAGTATCATTCAGGAAGGCTTCCCGTTGGAGTGGAAAACTAGTGTTGTTATCCTCCTATACAAAAGCGCTCCACTATTGAACATTGCATCACTTTTAGATACTTGATTGAAAAAGTATGGGACAATCAAGGTGAAGAGGTTTTTTGTTGCTTTGTTGACTTCAAAAAAGTGTTTGACACGGTACCTAGAAATAAACTCTAGAGCAAAATGGAGGAACTTGGAGTTCTAGATGAATATAGAGTGGTTGTTCATAGGCTCTATGAGCAAGTTAGGGCCAAAATCAGAACAAGGGAGGGAATGTCTGAAAGTTTTGGGAGCGACATTGGTGTTAAACAAGGATGCCCACTTTCACCCACTTTATTCGGGCTTTACATTGATAAACTAGAGTGGATAAACAAAATGGATAGAGGAGGCATTCACTTAACTAACTATGTAGTAAAATTGCTTCTCTATGCAAACGACCTCATCCTAATTGCAAAAACACCACACAGTTTGAGAGAGCACTTGAGGGCCCTTGAGCTCTTTTGTCAAGAGGTTAGAATGCAAGTAAACATCAACAAAACCAAAGTCATGATCTTTTCTCTACGAAGAAAAAATAAGCAATTTAGCTTTCTTTTGAGGAAAAACCACTGGAAGTAGTGGAAGAATACAAATATCTTGGGTTGGACTTTCACAAGCTTAGTTGGGAAACGTGCAGGGCAAAAGAATTCAAGGAGGGTGGAAAACATTATATTCATTACAAAATAGGTGCAAAATGCAAAATTATGGGATTGGAAAACCAAAAAAACTTTGTTTGGCTTGCTTGTCACACCGGTGGTACTTTATGGTTGTGAAGTTTGGGGCAACAATGTGTCTAATCTTAAGTGGAGACAAATAGAGAGAATCCAAAAGCACTTAATCACAAATAGCTTCAAAATTAAAATGTCGGTTCCATATGAGATTCTGTTAGCTGAAGTGGGAACCTTTCCTTAGAAGCATCAACGATAACTCGATTATTAACTTATTTGAAAAAGGTGCAAAGCATGGAAGTTCACAAGTGGCCTAGAATGGTTGTAGAAGAAAATCTAGGTAGGAGGAAAAACATGTGGATGAAACAAAACATTAAATGGATGAACAAGTGGAATATTAACATGCAAGAGTGTCCAAACACTAATGAGGAAATAAAAAAGTATGTGAAAGAAAAATTTAGGATAGGCATGTGGACACAACAACTTAGGTGAAAGAAAGAATACTACATCAAAGAATTTAATCCAACTTGTGACCATAGGGAAAATGCTTACTTAGGGGCAGAAATCAAATGAGAAGGAAAAATGTTGATGGCCTAGTTAAGGACTAGTTCACACCATCTTAGGTGTGAAACTGGGAGATAGACATCTCCTAAAGAAGAGTGAGAAGAAAGAATGTGCATGTTTTGCAACAAAGAGGGTAGTGGAAACAAAATGACACTACATCATGGAGTGCACAACATATAATGACATCCGTATCAAGTATGAGGATAGTTTGAAAGTAGACAACCTACCATCCTTGTTTGAAGAAGGACTAGTCAAAACGGTCAAGATCCACAACAAGAGATGCAACATCAAAAAGGAAATGGATTCTATGCAAAACTGTTAGGGCAGCTCTTGGGGTGGCTTTGTACACTTCAGTTGTGGCTTTGGGTCCCATAGATTGCTTGGTCTCACAGACGTTATTAAAATCATTCATTCATTTATTCTCACTATAATACTTGGTAGAAGTTTTCAGAAGTCAATTGTGTAAAATTGTTATTGTTCATACATGATAGAAGTCCTCTGGATAATAACAGTTTTACACAATTGTGTCCCAAAGAAATCTTCCATTGTTGAAACTATTACTTTATAGCATATTTTAGTTCTCAATGTGTTGGGAAATTTGGGTCACATTATTAATATTCTATTTCGAGTCACCCTTCTATGCATTGCAATGCACTTCATATTGGTTGCCACAACTTGGACCATATGTGGAGTGGGGTCATGGGTTGCCTTATATCTCCTTTACTATTATGACGTGATTTCTCTTGCCACATGTAAATTGGGGTTTTACCACAACTTCTCCTATCACATGTTGTTTAATTATTGGCTTCCTTATTGCAGTGATAGAGAATTGAATCTCAGACATGCTTAAGCACGTGCTTTTACTATTATACACAAGGGCTTCCTTATCACGGTGATGAGGAATTGAACCTTGGAAATGCTCTTATGAATGTTTGTTACTATTACCCCACAGCCAACTGGAGATAATGTTACCTCTCCTGCCACATGTCAATAAAGGTTTACTAACTACTTTATTAGGGCAAAACAATTTGAACCTAGGCCATGAATGACAAATTTGGATCAAATTGCACCAAGTTCATCACAATAATAATTTTCTCACTGTTTTTCATGCAGAGCACATTACAATTACATAATATCATAATTGTAATTTCACTCCTAGTAAATAGGAATACCTCCTATTTACGCGGGATTGTTCCAACTCACATAACAATAACCTATTTACGAAGATTGCTGTAAACAATCTATGTAACAATTAATAATCCCTAATAACTATTCATGTTTAAGTTGTTCTATAACAACTTAATTACATTCTCACATAACTTATAATCACCCATAATAATCCATGAAGCACTAATTTCTTAATATTCTCTCCTTAGTGCTTGCAGCATGCTACCTTGATGCTTATACATGATTTGGATGGTTTCTCGGGACAACCAACAACCTCAAATACGATTTTACAGCAAATGTGAGGGAGTCAATGCAAGGTGAACCGAGTGTGAGGAAGATCACTCACAGCCTGTTATATTGTCTTCACTTGTTGTGGTCGCTTGATACAACTCATATGGTAAAAACAGATAAGAATATGATGCTCAAAGATCTACATTCCTTTGATGGATCTGCGCAAAGCGCATGTGGAAGGCACTTGCGACAGGAGTGCAAGGATAAAACTTGAGATCTCAGCATTCTATTGCATGAATATGCCAATATCTTCAACGACGCTAATACTATACGTGAAGCTCAATGTAGGCGTAGAAATCTGCATTGTGCAATTTCTCATAGACGATGATAGGATGAATAATGTTCCAATTCGACATATCACACAACCCAGAAAAAAATTCAATGTAGTTGGTGTTGTGTCTACAATTAAGATTTGCACGTGAAAAAAACTACACAAATTGGTGGCCTATTCAAAATATGTACGTTCTCCTAGCACAAGATCATACACCAGCCATGTACATGATTGGGTCCTTTGATGTGCACAGATCTGCAACTGATGAGATTAGCGTAAATGCATGAGAGTGGAAGCCAAAGAACTATATAATCAAGAGAGCTGTATAATATAAATAGATACTGCAAAACTAATTTCTCTCATCCAACGAGACACAATAACTGCCTTGTAATGTCCATTTCTAGGGATGAAATTGGAAATAAGGGCTTGGCCGTAAATTCAAATGAATCAAATATGAGATTGCACCTTCAAACATACAAATGTCAATTTGAAACAACTAAGAATGCTCTTCAAACAATCAACACACAATATCAATCAGCCCTCTAGGGCAGCGAACTGCATATGAGATTCACATCAACATTTAACCATGCAAATAGAGCTGAAATGCCACCAAATAATTTATCCAACCACGACAATATTTATCAATCTCAAATACATCAAAAATATGGAGAAACGAATGATAAATCACAATTGTAATTAATTTCCAAGACAACAACAATACAACCAAACCGAGGGCTGGAAAAAATAGATAAACTTCTCCAAAAATCACCAAAATGTAGATTCTAGCCTTATAAAATATGAAGAACAAGAATACCAGCTCAAAATACTAAAATGTGCCCTAGAAGGCACCAAACTCAACCCTTAAGCAAGTCGCCTAGGGCTGGAAATGAAGATCAATTACTAAATCACTTTGAAGTTCCAATGTGACCTTCGTGTGAGATCACCCTTGCACATAAGAATGTTTTGTCCCCTAGTGTGATCCTATTGAAGGGTTTTGTCCTCAATAGGTGACCAAGGAAGGGTTTTTGTCCTTCAATAGGAAGGAGAGAAACTACTCGCATCCAAAGTAGCATAATCCTCCTTTAGCAAGTCGAACCACCTTATATAGGCCTTGAAGATGTTAATGGGCAAATAGAATCCTCTAGAGAGGACCAACCACCTTAATGAAGGAAAAGAACATTAAAGTCACCATGTAGGCCTCCCACAAGACCGACCTCCATAATGAAGAAATAGAAATCCTCCTTGCATTGTTTGACAAGTCTTCCACCACCTAGTCGAACCACTCCAAAGCCATGATTAGTAAATAAAATAATTAATTATGAAAGTACAACACTTACAACCATGTCGAGTTCCCCTTCCTTGCTCCTTGATGCTTGTGGGGAGAAGAATGAGCATAAAGTCTTCCATTGCGAACTATCTTGGAAAAGGGGACATTACATGCCCCTTTACTCGATCTCAACACTCCATGCGATATGAGAAACAACCTGCTTTGATACCAAATGACAAATTTGGATAAGATCGCACCAAATTCAATACAGTAATAATTTTCTCATTATTTTTTTCCATGGAGCACATTACTATTATATAATATCATAATTGTAACTTCTCACTCCTAGTAAATAGGAATGCCTCCTATTTACGTGAGATTGTTCCAACTCACATAACAATAACCTATTTACGAAGATTGTTATAAACAATCTATGTAACAACCGATACTTCCCAATAACTATTCACCTTTAAGTTGTTCTATAACAACTTATTTACATTCTCACATAGCTTATAATCACTGTCATAATCCATGAAGCACTAGTTTCCTAACATTCCTCCCCTTAGTGCGAACATGGGAAAACATCAATCTTGTACTTGTAACGTGTTACCTTGATGCTTGTGCATGATCTGGATGGTTTTTTTGGGACAACCAACAACCTCAAAGATGGTTTTACAAGTGGTTTACCAACAACCAAACATGATGGTTTTACAAGTGGTTTACCAACAACCAAACATGATGGTTTTACAAGTGGTTTACCAACAACCAAAACACACAGAAGGTTTTATAGGACAATTAACAAACCTAAATATCATGATGCTGCAGTACTTTTATCATCTCTTATCACTATCTTACATCATGGGAAAACACAAGAATTGCTCACACATTGGAATTGAACATGTAATCACCTTTGTTCTTATTTTCTACCACATTACAACGGAAAGCAAACACACAACTGAAAGCACACAAAAACACATGCCACAACATCACTGTGCGGCCTTGTCACTTGTGGTTGGCTAGAGGACACTGATTGTCCGCCAACCTCCATTGCCTCCTGATATCATGTTGCTCACTCAGTGGATTGAAACTTGAAGATCATCAATTTCCACATTGTACTTCATTTTTGTCTCCCCCCCGCAGTGCAAAACACATTATTTTGTAGGACGTCGGGTTTTTTTCTTGACTCTTTGATGATGACTCACGATTGACACTTTTACAATAGTACCAAGACACATGTATTTTAACTTTGATAATACAAATTTTGACTCTGACACACAATGACTCTATTTGACGATGCATGGAATTTGATTTTGACTCTTCACGGTTAATTTACAAAAACTCAACATGATTTATATTAACTCAAAGACAACCTATTTACCAAAACACTTAGTAGAATCACTATTGATTACAAAAAAATAAACCACTTCGAGACCTTTCAATACTATTGAAAATATATCGACTCCAAACTAAGACTAAAAAAAGACTCTCATGTCAAGAGACAAAAGGCTTTCAAATAATAACTATGTACTAATCATGATGCTTCCTAAAGACATATACAATTCGTTGATCTTCTATTGAGAGTGACACAATTTAGTATGCATAGTTTCCCTCATAACATTCTTGGTTTGGTTGGTTTTAATGCTGACTCGAGGTGGGAGGCAAACCAAGATAGGCGGCATGTTGAGATGGAAGGTTGAGCAACCAGCTGGATGCAACTTGATAGAGAATCCAACACAAAAATTCTAATGTAAATGTGAGGGAGTCAATGCAAGGCGAATTGAGTGTGAGGAAGATCACTCACAGCCTGTTATATTGTCTTCACTCGTTGTGGTAGCCTGATACAACTCATATGGTAAAAAAAAATAAGAATATGATGCTCAAAGATCTACATTCCTTGGATGGATCTGCTCAAAGCTTATGTGGAAGGCATCTATGACAGGAGCGCAAGGATGGAACTTGGGATCTCAGCGTTCTATTGCATGAATACGCCAATATCTTCAACAGCGCTAATAATATATGTGAAGCTCAATGTAGGCATGAAAATCTGCACTGTGCAACTGCTCATAGACAATGATAGGATGAATAATGTTCCAATTCCATGTACCACACAAACCAGAAAAAAATTCAATGTAGTTGGTGTTGGGTCTAAAATTAAGATCTGCACGTAAACAACAAACTACACAAATCAATGGCCTATTCAAAATATATACGCTCTCCTGGCACAAGATCATACACCAGATGTGTATATTACTGTGGTGCTATAAGGGTCCTTTGATGTGCACGGATCTGCAGCTGATGAGATTAGCGTAAACGCATGAGAATGGAAGCCGAAGAACTATATAATGAAGAGAACTGTCTAATATAAATAAATATTGCAAAACTAATTTCTCTCATCCAACGAGGCACAAGAGCTGCCCCTGTGCTAATTTCAACACTCCATGCAATCTGATAAACAACCTGCTCTAATACCAAATGACAAATTTGGATCAGATTGCACCAAATTCAACACAATAATAATTGTCTCATTGTTTTTCTTGTGGATCACATTACAAATATATAATATCACTATTCTAACCATAGTTCGCATATTTGTATTCAACGAATATTTGGCAAACCCAAAAAAATTGACTGCAAAAACTTGGCAAGACTCGGCAAATATTTGGGAATATTCAGCAACTTAAAAATACTCAAATTTCTTTAAAAACATAAATTTTATGCAAAATATAGCTACAAAATGTATCACATGAGTCTATAAAATGTTGGAGAAGTGTTTTCTATTAGATTTGAATACAAATACAATACAAAATTGCATCATCATGCAAATACAACAAGCTGGCTGATAAGTGCTATGAATTTATGATGATTGTCATTGAAAATTATCATCATAAATTTCATATCTATGCAAGTTACAATATACAGTAAGTTACATGTTCCTCTTCCCCGTTCCAGAGAAATATTGGGGAGAGGGTCTAATGCCTCTAATAGTCCCCACACTCGGCTGCGTCTCCTCGCTCCTCCAGAAGGTTGCGACTTTGGCTCCAACTTGGTAGTAGATGGTGGTGGCTCCTCTGTTGTATGTTCGAGATCACCTCCAAAGATGTCATCCAATCCAATATCTCCTGCTAGTGCTTCTCCCTCCATAACTTCCCTCTCGAAAGAAGCAATCTCATCCTCTGTGAACGCAGGATTTCCTCTTCTTGCCCAGTCCACTCGTTGTATGGATATATCTCATCTAAATTAATAAGCTCCTCCGATGTGGCCTCCACTTTTCTTGTGCAAAGTCAGAGATTGTATTGCACTAAAACCAAGTCGTTGAGTCATTTTTGAGTCAACTTGTTGCGCTTCTTCATGTGAATGGCCTCAAATAAACTCTAGTTGCATTCACATCCAGAAGTGCTACAAGGTTGAGATAGAATTTTGAGGGCTAGCTTTTGAAGATGCGGGGTATTTCCTCCCAATCCTCCCACCAAGAACCTATAAACAAGATAATCAAAAATTTATAAGTAATTAATAAAATCAAATTTGTAAATAATAAGTAACTTAGTAAACATTCTAATTTTTATTACTTGGTGACTGCGTGGTTCTCCCTCGAATAGCTAACCCTGAAGAAAAGAGTCTCCCCCTAACATGTTTGTAATTTTGCAACTCTAAAATAATGAGGTCCCTCGTCTCAACCTCTAGTATCATCCTCTCAATACATGTTGAAAGGCCCTCCATAACCTCTCCATTCACATTTGTGAAGCCGTCGGAGAAGAAAAACTTGGGGTTGAGGTAGTGCCCGCCGCATGAATAAGTTGGTGGAGTTGATTATTCCACCTCCGATCAATAATCTCCCAAAAGGGACCATATCTGGTGATATCCTCCTATAATAGTTTTGGATAGCCTCTTTGGCTCTATCCATGGCCTCATAAATGTACTCGATAGGGTTTTGCTCCGCATCAACCTAGCGTAAAACCCTCACCAACGGCTCTGACACCTACACACAAATTAAAATGTAAGGTTACAAACTTACAAATAAAGTAAAAAAGTAAATAACAATATATTTATAATTTAACAAATTAAAATAAAGGAATCAACTTGAAATATAAATCGAAGTTTGAAATTACCTTGATGATCTCTATAGCTCTCTTTGCAAAGATATCATCAAAAACTATCTTTGCAGATCCTCTCTCCATCAACTTTCTTTGAATATTGTGAGTCTAGCCATGCTTGACTCACAAACATTTGCTTCAATGATGTCAACAAACTAGAAATACTTTGCAACGTCAAGAAGTTAGTTGCAAACCTTGTGACACTCGGCTCGCACAAGCTCTTTCCCCTTTGTGTGTTCTCTCATCAAGCTCAGAACCCAAGGGTGATTATATATGTACTTTGTTATGTTTCTTGCATCTTCTACAACCGGCCTCACCCAATCAATTTTGCTTATGTCCTCCAAAAGAAGGTCAAGGCAATGAGCCGCACAAGGAGTCCAAAAGAGTGATGGATGTCACTGCAGTAGTCTCCCCACCGCCACATATCGCCTTTGCATTATGCTCGTGACTATTTGCACAACATTCTGTATACCCACCTCTAATACAATCTTCTCCAACATAACACTCAAATTCTTTGCATTTTTAACTATGTTAGAGGCATCAATAGACTTCAAAAATACTATCTCACCATTTGAAGCCGCTAAAAAATTAATGAGGGTGTGGTTCCTTCCATCTCGTCCACCCATCTGAAAGAATGGTGCATCTATATTTCTGCCATTGTTTCTTTTGATCTTCTAGAATTATAGTTGCATCTACAACTGCACCCTTAAGCAATTTTCACTCAAGTCTTTTGGAGAGGGTGCTTTGTACCCTTTCCTTGCGACTGTCAATGTTGTCACCAAGTACTCCCAGTATGGGTTCTTTGCCACATTGGATGGAAGGTTGTTGTAGTACTAGAAATTCACACACGCTTTATCCGCTTTCTCGTGCATATCCTTGTTCTAGGCTGTACCTTGCAATGAAGGTTGTGCTCCAGGTATGTTCCTTGGTACAAAAAGCTATGTATGCCTTTGCTCAAACTCAATGAAGCAAATGTGCCTCTTTCGGTTCGTATGCATGGACCACGAGTAGAGCCCACAATTGTTGCCACATCATCCTCTATCATTCCAGCCCCAAGTCTAACAACTTTTGCTATGGCTACATGCACCCTTTCCCTCTCTAGTTTCTTCTCCTCTAGCTTTGCCAACTCTGCTTTCATCTCTCGCTTTGCCTCTTCCGTAACATTGGGCAAACCACAGTGTCGACAAACAATACATGCAAGGTGATACTTTAGGCGATTGATGCCTCCAAAAATATTTTTCCACAAAAATTGCAAACCACTGTTCTCGAAACTGCTCTGCGTATACTATACTTCCAAGCGATGGTATGGGCGTTCGTAGTAACGGTTCCTGCTAGTGATGCTGACCTAGATGCCGAACCTGATGTTGAGCCTGATGCCATTGTTAAGCTCTAATTTGCAACACAATGAACATTTAAAAATTAAAAAATGTAAGCTTAATTAATTTTTTTAAAAAAAGTGTCTGAATAAGCATATGTCACCGTAATTTAATAAAAATAACATACCTTCGGTTCTAAATGAGTATTAAAAATTTAAAATGATTCGCAATCAAATTGAATGCATTTAAAATTACAAAACATATTCGATGAATCAATTACAATACGAATATATAAAATTTAAATAATTTAGAACAAATTTGCGTAAAAAATAAAACATACCTCCGTCTGCAAATGACTATTAAAAATTTAAAAGCATTCGCTTTTACATTAGATGTATTTAAAATTACAATATGAATATATAAAACTTAAATAATATAGACCAAATTTGCAAAAACTTGAAAGAATTTAAAAAAACTTACCTCCAAATGCAATTCTCCAAATTTCCTCTTCGAATTTGCTCAAAAATCCGTTCAACACATGCAATGCAAGTGCAAATGGTTGTGTGAATGAAAATGAAGTCTTTGTGGTGCCTTATAAAGAAAAAATAGTGTGTTTTTGAAAGTTTCGCATATTGTCCACGAATGGTGAAGATACTCAAGCGAGCCTAAGTGGCGAGTTAAACCTGTGAATATTTGTTTGCATTTTTTTTTGGCAAGTACTTTGCCAACTCGCCGAGTACTTGCTTGAGTATCCTAACTATGATTCTAACCCTAGTATGCATACTCGGCGAGTACTCGCCATTTTTTCCCTTGGCCGAGTATTCACACGAAAAACTTGCCAAAACTTGCACAACCGAGTTTTTGGCGAATATTCACGAGTTTTTGGCGAATATTTGCGAATACTATGAGTTTTTGGCGAATATTTGCGAATACTCACGAGTTTTTGGAGAGACTTTTTTAATATTTTTCTTAAAATTTATGTTTTTTTAAAGAAATTTGTGTTTTTAAGTTTCTTGAGTATTGCCGAATATTCGCTGAGTCTTGGCTAGTTTTTGCCGAGTCAATTTTTTTGGGTCTGCCGAGTATTTGCCGAATACAAGTATGCGAACTATGATTCTAACTTCTCACTCCTAGTAAATAGGAATACCTCCTATTTACGTGAGATTGTTCCAACTCACATAACAATAACCTATCAACGAAGATTGTTGTAAACAATCTATGTAATGACTAATAATCCCTAATAACTATTCATTTATAAGTTGTTCATAACAACTTATTTACATTTTCACATAACTTATAATCACCGTAATAATCCATGAAGCACTAATTTTCTAACAGTTCTTATATGTGATTGCTATGGGAACCCCACAACCTCATTATTTACATCGTAGACGAGGTTATGGTGCGCCTTGTTGTGGTGAAAGAAGATTTCAGCCTCGGCTATACTCTTCGTGTGTGTGCTCAATAGTATTAGATCACAACCTCGCTAATTAGGGTTATGGATGCTGATTGGGGTGAAGAGTTTGAACATTGGCCATATGCGTTTATGTTGTCTGGTTGCTTTTACATCACAACCTCATTTGCCAAATGTCGTCTAGACTTATGGGTTGGGTTACTGTGGTCAGGAGGATTTTGTTTTTGTTTTGGATGAACGCAATATTTTAGATACTATTAAATAGAACAAATAAAAGCACAAAGGCATAAGAGCTGATATAATTACATATGGCTGTGATAGATGTAAGGCTTAAAAATATGCACCAAAAAGCTGAATGAGCTAGTAAATTAAGAAAGCATAAACATAGAACCATAGTTCACATACTCGTATTTGGAAAATATTTGGGAAACCCCAAAAAATTTGACTTGCAAAAACTTGGCAAGACTCGATGAATATTCAGAATATTTGACAACTTTAAAAATGCAAATTTCTTCAAAAACATAATTTTTATGCAAAATATAGCTACAAAATGTATTAAATGAGTCTATAAAATGTTGGAGAAGTGTTTTCTATTAGATTTGAATACAAATACAATACAAAATCACATCATCATGCGAATACACCAACCAATTGATAAGTGCAATGAATTTATGATGATTGTCATTGAAAATTATCATCATAAATTTCATATCCATCTAAGTTACAATATACTGATAATTTTCATTTTCCTCTTCCCTGTTCTAGAGAAATATTGGGGAGAGGGTCTATTGCCTCTACTAGTCCCACACTCGGTTGCATCTCCTCGCTCCTCCTAGAAGGCTTGCGACTGCGGCTCCAACTTGGTAGTAGATGGCGGTGGCTCCTCTGCTTTACATGTTCGACATCACCTTCAAAGATGTCATCCAATCCTACTAGTGCTTCTCCCTCCATAGCTTCCCTCTTGAAAGAAGCAATCTCATCCTCTGTGAATGTAGGGATTTCTTCTTCTTGCCCAGTCCACTCGTTGTATGGATCTATCTCATATAAATCGATAAGCTTCTATGATGTGGCCTCCACTTTTCTTGTGCGAAGCTGAAGATTGTATTGCACCAAAACCAAGTCGCTTAAATGTTTTGAGTCAACTTGTTGCGCTTTTCGTGTGAATGGCCTCAAACAAACTTCCGTTATGTTCACATCAGAGAAGTGCTACAAGGTTGAGATAAAATTCTAATGGCTAGCTTTTGAAGATGAGGGGTATTTCCTCCCCAATCCTCCCACCAATAACCTACAAAAAAGATAATCAAAAGTTTATGAGTAACTAATAAAATCAAATTTGTAACTTGTAACATATAAGTAACTTAATAAACATTCTAATTTTTATTATCTCTGGTGATTGTGTGGTTCTCCTTGGATAGTTAACTCCGAAGAAAAGAGTCTCCCCTTAACATGCTTGTAATTTGCAGCTCTAAAATAATGAGGTCCCTCGTCCCAACCTCGGTATCATCCTCTCAATGCATGTTGAAAGGCCTTCCATAACCTTTGCGTTCACATCTGTGAAACCATCAGAGAAGAAAAACTTGGGGTTGAGGTAGTACTCCAGCTGCATGAAAGGTTGGTGGAGTTGATTGTTTCACCTCCAATCAATTATCTCCCAAAAGGGACGAAATCTAGTGATATACCCCCTATAATAGTTTTGGATAGCCTCTTTGGCCCTATCTATGGCCTCATAAATGTACTCCATAGGGTTTTGCTCCCCATTAACCAAGTGAAAAACCCTCACCAATGGCTCGACATGTACTCAAAGCCATGTAGGGTAAGGCCTTCTAAAGGCGTCTTTGTTGGAAGAGTTTCTCCTCCACTTGTCCCCCATTCTCAGGTACAACGCCTCCATATGGCCAAGTGGAGAACTATGACTTTCATTATGAGTATTCCTCTGGAGACTCTAACCTTAAATGGCGGGGTCAGTATTGCTAGATACAATTATCAACTGGTTGATGTTGCTCGATATCTTTCGAAGGGAGGAGTTTTGGAGATCAAGTTCCATTGGTGGTTGTACTATCGGACTTGAAACCGGGGTCGAGGGTGATTCTCAAGACCGCACTGCTCTTTTGACCATCTGAACAAGGAGCTCTTCCAATTTAGGAAAACTAGGAAAACAAATTAAAATTTAAAGTTACAAACTTACAAATAAAGTAAATAAGTAAATAACAATATATTTATAATTTAACAAATTAAAATAAAAGAATCGACTTGAAATATAAATTGAAGTTTGAAATTACGTTGATGATCTCTATAGCTCTCTTTGTAAAGACATCAAAAACTATCTTTGCAGTCCTCTCTCCATCAAATTTCTTTGAATATTGTGAGTCTAGCCATGCTTGACTCACAAACATTTGCTTCAATGATGACAACAAACTAGAATTATTGTAATGTCCCTTTTTTCCACTTAAGGACCTGATTTTGGACTTCTTGCCATTCCCTTTTCCATGGCAACGAAGTGGAAGAGTTGGGAAAAGGAATTGAGCTTCCTTTGCATTAATTTTCTAATTTTAATGTTTCTATTTTAGTGTGTTTTTGCTTTTAGCAGGTCGGTTGGGTTTGAAGCTTTAATGAAGCCAATTAAAGATTAAAAAGAACACTTTGTATGGGTTGGCCTTGTCCTTTTGGGGCTTTGGTGCCAAAGAGAGGATATAAAGGAAGGTTAGAGAGCTCATTTGCATCATCTATCATTGGTGCATTTTCTCTATTTGGACTTGTGGGTTGGTTGCTCATTGTTCTTCCACTCTTGGGTGGAAATCCAAGTGTGTGGCATCTTCCTAGAAGGATGGAAACCCTTCTAGTGGTTGGTTGGGGGACGGAAACCCTCCTTGTTGGCTTGAAGACATATTTCAGATTTGAGAGGAAAGAAGACAATCAAATTTTTATATGCATTGTTGAGCCTCTCCCTTGTGGAGCGACTTGCATTGGTGAAGGGTTTGGTGCCATCTAGGGCATGACAATCTGATTTGAATTCATATTTGTCTTCCTTAATATTTATAAAGCCGGAATCTACTATTTGTTGTGAAGTTTGGGGTTTCTAAACCCTCCTTTCATAATTATTTTGGAGCTGTACTTCTGCTGGTTATATTTAATTTTTCAGCTGAGCATTAACATGTTTTTGGGGTTGAAAACAGTTCTAAAATATCTCTAAAAGGTTTATAAAAATTGTGGATGCATTGTTGGATGATATTTTGGTGAAATTGTGAGCTTTTCATACTGTTGTTCTAAAATCTGATCGCTGTCCAAATCTGGGTTTATTTTCAGTTTGCTGATTTAGAAATCAGATTTGATTATATAGAGGGTTTGTGCTAATTTCCTAATTTTCAGTTTCAGCCCTTGAAAGGGATATTTCAAATACTTTGCAAAGTCAAGAGGCTAGTTGAAACTTTTTGGCCTTGACTTCATAAACTCTTTCCCCTTCGTGTGTTCTCTCATCAAGTTGAGAACCCAGGGGTGGTTATATATGTACTTGGTTATATTTATTGCATCTTCTATAACCAGCCTCACCCAATTAATTTTTTCTATGACCTCAAAAGAAGGTCAAGGCAATGAGCCATACTGAGTCCAAAAGAGTGATGGATGCCCTTTACATATTAGTCTCTAAAGCCGCCATATATGTTGCTGCATTGGCTGTGACAACTTGAACAACATTTTGAATATCCACCTCTAATACAACCTTCTCCAACATAAGACTCAAATTCTTTGCATTTTTAACTATGTCGAGGCATCAATTGACTTCAAAAATACTATCTCACCATTTGAAGCCGCTAAAAAATTGATGAGGGTGCGTTCCTTCCATTTGTCCACCCATTTGAAAGAATGGTGCATCCGTATTTCTGCCATTGCTTCTTTTGATCTTCTAGGATTGTCGTTGCATCTTGAACAATTGCACCCTTGAGCAATTTCCCACTCAAGTCTTTTGGAGAGGGTGCCTTGTACCCTTTCCTTGCAATTGTCAATGTTGTCACCAAGTACTCCCAATACGGGCTCTTTGCCACATTGAAGGGAAGGTTGTTGTAGTACTAGAAATTCACACATGTTTTATTTGCTTCCTCGTGTGCATTCTTGTTATAGTTTGTACCTGTAGTGAGGAAGGTTGTGCCCTGCATGTTTCTTGGTACAAAAACTATGTATCCCTTTGCTTGAACTCGATGAAGCAAATGTGCCTCTTTCGGTTCGTATGCATGGACTGCGAGTAGAGCCCACAATTGTTGTCGCATCGTCCTCTAAATCATCTGCCATTCCAGGTCTAACGTCTTCTGCTATGGTTGCATGCATCATTTCCCTCTGTAGTTTCTTCTCTTCTAGCTCTGCTAACACTTGCCTTCATCTCTCATTTTGCCTCTTCTGTAACATTGAGACATACCACAACATCCCGACAAACAATACATGCAAGATGATACTTTAGGTGATTGATGCCTCCAAAAAATGTTTTTCCGTAGAAATTACAAACCACGGTTCCCTGAACATCTCGCGTACACCATACTTCTAAGCGACAAGTGCACGAGCATTAGCGGAAACGGTTCCTACTAGTGATGCTGACCGGATGTCGAACCGATGGCGACTACGATGCCATTGGTAAGCTCTAATCTGCAACACAATTTGTAACAACATAATGGACATTTAAAAAATAAAAAAATGTAAATTTAATTAAAAATAATAAAATTAAAAAAATGGCTTTATAACCCTATTTAATCGTAATTTCAAATTTAAAAATGTAAATCCTATGAATAAGAATACATTCTAAAAAAGAAATTAAAATAACATTTATAAAATTACAACAATACATTCGGCAATTTCATTCATTAATGACGATAACAAACATGAATAAATTAATAAATAACTATTAAAATTAAAAATTTAAAATCATTCACAATTAAATTGAATGCATTTAAAATTACAAATGTCAAATCGTATTACGAGTCAATAGGATTATATAAATAATATATAATGGATTTGTGAAAAGAATAAAAAAACTTACCTACAAATGGAATTCTTCAAATTTGCTCTTCGAATTCACTATAAAATCTCTTTAACTCATGCAAATGATGCTTAATGGATGAAATTTGAATGCATTTTACATTGCAAATCATATTCGGATGCAATATGAATTTATAAATAGTAATACAATAGAACGAATTTGTGAAAAAAACTTACCTCCAAATGAAATTCTTCAAATTTGCTCTTCGAATTCGCTATAAAATCCCTTCAACTCATGCAATGCATGCTCAATGGCTGTGTGATAAAAAATGAAGGGGTGTGTTCCCTTAAAAAGAGAAATCGAAGTGTATTTTCAGCGTATTTTCCGCATTTTTGGCATGTTCAGTGTATATCCCGCATTTGGCGAGTTTTTGACACGGACTTGCCGAATATTGGTGAATATTTCGTCAAGTATATTCGACAAATATTTGCCAATATTCGGTGAATATACTTGGCGAGTTTTCAGAACAGTATTCGCTGTGGTGAAATTTTAGCAGTACTTGCAGAACTCGACAAGTACTCACCGACTATGCTTACTATGCATAGAACTACTACAATAACAATATTATCTAGAAGACTCTTCATCTCCTCTCATGTTTGGATTAGAAATTGTTGTATCTGCTTAATGGGGTTGTGATATGTGACAACTTTCAGCATTAATAGGCTATTTACCTTACATGTAGAAGAGCATTGTTGGAGAATTGTGAACTATTCATCTGGAGTAAATGAGTTTGAAGAGTATCCCAACCCAAGAAAAGTTTTCTAAAGGGTCAATGACATTGTTCATAGATCTGTGAGTAAATTTTATTTCTCGAAAAGAAGCAGTTGATTTGATAATATCACCAATAAGTTTGTCATGTTGGGAATTTGTTGTCTTCTCTTCCCAAGAACTGTTAATTTTGTCAAACACTGATTTGGAGTCTGACTCAAAGAAGATGACAATCAAGAGTTCCGCTATATTATTTGAAGCTAACCCAATACATCGGAAAAGATGCCAGCTATTTCCCCATTACAGTTCCTAAAAGTAAATACCAGTCATACTAGCTCTTCTAGGGTTACCTCTCAATGTAGAAGGATTTACATGAACTGTGCAATGTCCTTGGGTAAAAGTGATCTTATTTTGACATTGATCTTGAAGTAAAAAATGGTGTAATATCACTCACTCTCTAAATTCTATTAGCACACAATTGGGTCCTTTGATCCATGCAATACCCAAATAGCTCAAAGTATTATGTAAATGATGCCATAAAATCAAGGGTGGATTGACCATTCCATCTACAGGCTCCATGATAATATTGCCTTACCCATTTGCTAAAGATAATTTAATGTTAGTGCTTGTTGCTATTACACTACAACCTCTCTGACTGAAGTTATAGGTTGCATTGAGGTGAGGAGGATTCGAATCTTGATCATGTTATTTTAAGTCCGTTAGGGAATGTAGTCACCTCTCTTGCCATATGTCAACTCAGCTCATTGGCTTCCTTATTAAGGTGACGAGGATTTGAACCTTGGTCATGTCGTTACATTGATACCACAAGCGTCATCAGCCTCATTTCAATTGAGGTTATGATCTTTACTGTGGTGAAGAGGACCCGAAACTTGGTCACGCTCTTACATGTGTCCATTACTATCGCTCCACAACCTCATCGATTGGGGTTATGTGATGCCTTACTGCGGCGAGGAGGATTTGAATATTAGCCATGCTCTTATGCTTGTTAGTTATGATTACACGACAACCTCAAGTGCCACATGTTGATGGAAGGCCTATTGTGGCAAGGAAGATTTGAACCTTCGCCATGTTTTTATACGTGCTCATTACGATGACACCACAGCCTCGTCAATCACATCTTAACCGAGGTTACGATCTGCTTTATTGCAGTGAGTAGGATTAAAACCTTGGTCATGGTCTTCCATGTCCATTACTATCATATCTCAACCTCGTCAGTTGGGGTCATTCTCTGCCTTATCACGGTGAGGAGGATTTGAACATTGGCTGTGCTCTTACGTGTCAGTTAATATTACACCGTCAACTCACTAGTTAGGGTTATGGGTTGCCTTATTGCAGTCAGGAAGGTTTGAACATTGGCTGTGCTCCCACATTTGTCAGCTGCTGTTATACCCCAATCTCACTCACCACGTATTGACTGGGGTTATGGAATGACATATTGCAGCGAGGTGGATTTGAACCTTAGTCATACTCCTTCACATGTCCATTATTATAGCTTGGAACCTTGCCCCCACATGTCAAGTGGGGTGATGGTTTGGTTCCTTGTGGTGAGGAGGATTTGAACCTTGGTCATGTTCTGAAGTGTGTCTGTAACCAATGCACCACAACTCCTTGGGAAAAAATTAATGTTGAGTTTATAATACATAACATCTGTCACTAAGGCATATAATCGAATTGAGTTTTTGAGATGTTGAGGAATTTTGAATTTAGAGCGTCTGCTGCTGTAAATATGAGATTGCAGATGGGACTTTCCTATTATTTATCTGGTCTCTATTGCATTTTAAATTTAAACAGCGGTCAATTATCTGAGACATTATTGCATGTAAATTTTGTTTTAAACGGATTTGAAAAAGAGTTGTTCTTTCTCACAGGGAACATCTGCATAAACCCCTAAATGCCAACCAATTTGAATGCACAATGAATATGGAGTTTTAAAACCCTTTGAGAATTTGGTGTGTAAAATTAAGAGACCTTGGAGTTTCTTTTGTCTAGGAGAACAGGGAAACCTATAGGCTAAGAAGCCAAGACTGAGGGTTTTTATTCCGGAGAAGTTTATCAAATCTTGCACCTGGCCTTGTCCTGGTGATGGCCTGCTAAATAACCCGGCTCCAAAACTAATAGAGCAAACCCAGGTAAAAAATATGGCAATGGCTTTTGCCTTACGCCTAGACTCTGGCCCACTGGTCCACAGAATTGGTATTTCAGATTTCATTTTGCATTACATTTGGGCCACAAGTTATAGCTTAAATTGTTAATTAGAAACCTTTTAAAGGTGTTTTAGGAGTAGTTTGCCAGTCTGATAGAAGGATCAGGTGTATGAAAAATCAAAATGTGATGCACCTGGTTAATGACTTGTGATAAGCTTGCCTTTTTTGGCTACATTAAATTAGGGAGGGGGAAGGTCTCCAATCTATGCATCAACAGCACCAGGCCCAAGGAAGGGTCTTACGGTCCACCGAAGGCGATCATCATGAGAGTGCAGACTTGGGCCCTAAGGGTCCAATTAGGGGTGGGTGTTCAATTAATACATTACTAATACCAGTCCCAAGGAGGGGTGTGAAGGGCAGAAGTGAGTTCCGTCACCATGGAGCAAAAACATTAAAGGGTTCTGGAGGACCCAAAAATACCATTGCCATGGTAGCAAAAATTGAAAGTACCACCTAACATTGAAAATTATCAAAGTGGGTTCTTATGGGTCTTGGCTAGTAAGTAAATATAATGATGACTATAATTGGGCCAGGATTAGCTATTTCTGGTCATAATGTTTGAATTTTTCCAATCCTAGAAACTTTTAGAAACCACAAGAGAGCGACATGCAACTTCTGGAAACATTTCCTGTGGTTTGCAGTCTTTAACAGTTTCTAGAGGTTTATGGCATTTGAACTTATATTTATCGAAAATTTGAAATTTTCCAGTACTATTTCTTGGAGTTTTTGAAAGTTGACATTGATTCTGTCAAGAAGTCCACCTCAAAGTTTCCTTCATTTCCTTACATATCCATCCCAAAATCTGAACACATTTCAAAAGTTTTCGAATACCCATTTCCAATTTTTATGAAGACAATCTTTTGCTGTTTTGGCACCATGCATGTTCGTTTAAACAATCACATTACTATCTACTTATCAACATGAAATTTTCAAGATTGCTGGTATTCCTGAGTTCCTCTCATTGGTCTGGCACAAGTGTTGTCAGAGCTGGTATGATTCTCACATGTCCATCGTTGCTTTTTTCTTTTCTGTATCATTGTTCTCCAGCATTCTTGCTCTTTTTTTTTCTTCCTATCACATATTTTTCTTCTATTTCTGCCTTCCTTGCAGCCATTCTGTCATTCCTTCTTTCCAATCTCAGGGTTTCTAGTCTTTATGATTTCCTCTTCTTTCCTCTGCCTTAATTTCTGTATACCACCTCGCCATGCAACATCACTTTGTTCTCTATCTCCAAAACATTCGTTTGATCTCTATCTAATAAAATTTATCTGTTTCTCTATCTCCATTGTTCCCTGCCTCAACCTTCTCCTGCATCTCTTGCGTTCTTTTATTTATTACAGCTGGGTATCAACTGTCAATTGGAATCTACTGCTACCTCTGCATTGAATACTTGCTGTGCACCATACTGCATCTCTTATTTTAGTTTATATTGCCAACATTCCATCGGAATCTGCTGCTACCTCTGCATCTCTTGTCTCTCAGCCTCATCATTCCATTGGAAACTTATTAAATGTTAGTTGTCTGTAATGTATTCGCTTGCTTTCTTTCTTATTTCTGTTTGCTCTCAACATTTCATTGAAATCTGCTGTTACCTCTGTATTTAATGCTAGATGTCTGTAATATATTCTGTTGCTTTCGTTTTTATTGCCACTTGTTCTCAACATTCCATTGGAATTTGCTGCTACCTTTGTATTAAATGCTACTTGTCTGTAACATTGGAATATTGAGACTGAGCGGGAATTGGAAAAAGGCAAGATATATTTATATGTATATGTATATTTATCTCTCTCTCTCTATATATATATATATATATATATATTTGTGTAGGTGTTTTTGCAGGGATTGAATTGCCACTGAGCACAGTCGAGAGGCCGAAACCTAGGGGTGTGCGAAATTTGAACAACATATAAAGTAAATGGAAAGAAGTCAGCTTGTAGGCTTCTACAAAGGGGGTTCTCATATGACAATTGGTGTCTTGTTTAGTCGTGGCCTAAAAATAAGCTTTATGTTTATATATTATATTATATGTATATGTGAATGGGTGAATTATTTTTTAATTTACAGTCAGCTGGATGATCTATGGGATGAATACAAAAAATCACACGAGTTTTTGTAGCTTAGCTGCCATTTTCCTCAAGTCTATTTGTGCTCATTTTTGATGTTCTAAAATATAACTGCCCACTTTAGTTAGCGTACTAAATAAGCTCTGCAAATTATTCAAATTTTCATACCCTATTATGCATTGCTTTATTTTTCTTGTACATGTGACAGTGCAGCATCACATGCCTTTCATCCTTGATTTCTTCTTGCTTGCAAGGTAAGCATGATGCTCTTTGATGTAGAAGCATCTGGGTTCACAAGCAATCTTCATCACCCAAAAACATTTAGAGTTAGTAAATAAAGACTTGTGTAATGTTGTGCCACTCTAGAGCATGCCGCACAAATTCTGATGCCTTAGTCATTTTCTGCAGAAGCTGCACAATCCTATACTTAACCGTGCAGCTTAACCTTGCCATGTGGACTTACATAGCCACACAATGTTGTCTATGCTGCACAAAGCTTGTTCATGCTGCGTAACATTGTCTGGGCTGTGCGAAACTGAAAAGTGCCGTGAATGCCTATCAATGCAGATTAACCTTGTCCCACGTTGTGGAACACTTGTTCCTTGCTCGCAGAAGCCGTACATAACCCAACACACACATCTCAAGCCATGATACCTTCTGGATGCCGCCTTGTTACGCTAGGTATGGACTGAGAAATTCAGGAAACTAAATTTGCGCAAACCAAAATTGTATTAATTAACTGAAAAATGACATGCAAATACATATTTATTACAATGAGAATGATAGTTCAGTTCTTCTCTAGGATGAATAGTTCAATTCACCTTCATATGTCTCTTGAGATTCTACAAGAATCTGAGGAAACCAAATTTTTGCAAAACAAAATTGTATTCATTAAATGAAAAATGAGATGCAAATACATATTTATTACAATGAGAATGACAGTTCAGTTCATCTCCAAGATGACTATTCAATTCACCTTTAAATGTCTCTTGAGATTCTACAAGAAGACAAATGCCTACTCCTAGGATTAGTAATATATAATATAATGTACAATAACATTACATCCCCCTTAGTCCATAGGGGTCATAGTGAGACCATGCATGCCCCAGAACTTTAATAATTTCTCTCTTCCAAGCACCTTTGTGAAGGTGATATGCATGATACAAAAGATTGCAAAGCTATTGAGGAAATGTGTTAGGCCCAAAACAGATTGGTGAGGTGGGGAATTCTCCCACATATTACCACACAGCCAAGCTTATGGTGGGAGTTTCACTGGCCACAGGGGCAGTAGAAGTGGTGTACGGTTCTAAGGAACATGCTATAAGTGTGGACCCCAAGATCATAATTAGCAAGATTGTCTCAAGTTTCTGACTTGTGCACACTCCAGGGAGGGGCACAAGCTGGAAGAATGTCCAAATCTGGTAAAGAAGATTAACGAAAGTGAAAAAACTAGGGTTGCAGGGGTTTTGAAATTGGCTCAGAAAGGAATTAGTTGAAAATGCATAGAGCTTGCGCAAGAAAGTGGTGAGAAGGCAAAGGTGTGTATAACAATTCGGAGTGGGGTGAATACTTGAGTTAAGACTGCTCCACCAATGCAGCAAGCGAATACTGTGATATACAAGACTATGTTGACTCGCGTGCAAGCAATGATTAGGAATTTTCAGGGGATGTACAAGCTTCTATAAAATTAGAGGCAAAGATGAGGAAACAACAATGCAAAGGCCCTACTTTGAAGGAGGTAGCTGAGTCAACAAAGATTTTTGTGATGATGAAACAGGAAAGTGTCTTGCCCTTGTTGAAGACACGGTTTCAACAAAACTTTGAGTGCTGCACAATGAACTGGTGTGGGGAGTTTACGAGACATGTGCATCTGAAATCAAACAGGGTATGATAAGAAGTTGCTATTGAAAGCGAAATTAATGGCCGGGGTATGAAAAATGTGCTGATAGATATCGAGTGGAAGTGAACATCCTGACAAAAGATGCATGGAGAAGATCGGAAAGTCCTGCACTTGAGCCTACCTTGAGTTTGTTGATCATGGCTAATAAAGCTAAAGCTAGATCAATTGGGCTTCTGTGAAATGCGGAGTTGTATATCATCGCGAATTTTGAAGTAATAGATATCGTGGAGAAGGATAATTATTCAGTGTTGCTGGGTTATCCCTGGTGCTATGATAACCATCATGAGATTCAAAAAGAGAATTATGAGCTTTGAGTGTAATGGCCAGAGAGTAGTCATTCCATTGGATGACCTGATGGGAGCCCACTATGTGCAAAGCGTGTACATGGAGGAAGAGATCAACAATATCTACAAGGTGACTGCAGAAGTTAGGGAGTATCTAGGCTTGCAAGAAGATGGCAAGATTGATTGGCAACGCAGACGGTGTATGATACTACAAGTGTTGTTTATGAAAGATGGGTAATGGAAGAGTATAAGGTAACTGATAGGGAATGCACAAGTATGATGAAGTGGCACATGAAACAAGAAAACCCAGTTGGTAGCAGTTGTGCAGAAATGCGGCTACTAAAAATAGCACTATGAAGTGGGTTTCAAAAGTAGCACCGCAGTTTCGACAGGTAATGAGGATTAGCAAAGGATGATTAGAGAAGCTACCTAAGTATGATGGTTCCACGTGTTAAGGCATATATTGTTGATCCAAAGGCATGTCACCCAAGGAAAGATGATAAAGTTTTTTTGTTGAATCATATGTTGCGTGATATAACTTCCTGTGGCGGACAACACTTAAACCATTCTTACCAGGTTGGGTGCAAATCAAGGAGGCAATGTGCAACTATTTTGAGAGAAGTAATGTTAAGAAAGGGCTACCAGTTTATGCAAGTGACACTGATCCTAATGAGCACTTAAGGTGTGTGAAAAGGTTTGGACTCTAAGTTCTTTATACCTAAGTCACAAGGTTTGAGTTTGAGTTTGAGTTTGATGAGGATAAAATTCGGTTTAAGTTCGTCAGTAGATAAAGTTCGGACAAAAAATTGCCATTAAGCTTGACTGAAAAATAAAATAAAAGTTAAAATAATTATATATTTAAATAAATATAAATAAAGATTTAAAGCAAATAAATTAAAAATAAAAAGGATAAAATATTAATACATATTAAATATGTATTAGAAAAGATATATAAAACAAATCAAATAAAAACTAAACTTTAAAAACTTTAAAAAGATCGTAACTATCATCTAAAATAAAATTAGAATAATGAATGAATAAAAACAAAATAAAAAACAAATTACAATAAACCCTTCCTTAGTGATGAAAAGCTCCTCCGCGAAGTTGAACAATGAACTCCTGGTTTGCGTGGTAGGGATGATGCTGGTCGCAGTCCCTGAGCTCCGCCCAGTCCTCTGCCCATGCCATGCTCGAATCTCCTGTGGGCTGTGTGATGACGGGACATACAGAAAAAGAAACCTTTCTTGCGAATGCAAAGTGTGAACAAAGACCTCCATGCAACTCCTTGAGACGGGCCACATGTTGTCACCCATGAGCGAACTGCAAAGAATTTGGATGAACTTTTGGTTGCGGATTTAAATTGTCGAATTTTGAATTTTTAGGTAAAAATTTGGCGAACCTTGTGACATAGCTTTATACCATTGTAGCTACAAGTTCATGCATTGTATGGGATGTCAAAGGCTTGGGCCAGGACATGGTATTTGTGCAGTGAGACCAGGAGAGACTACTATTTGGGAGGCAGTTGAGGAAGATTTATAAATACATTTACTTTTGGCACAAAACAACATGAGTTTGTTGAGCTGTTGGGTATGATTAAGGATGTGGTCATAAAAATGCAAAGTGGGAAGATAGATCAAGGAAGATTCATGATGAGGACTACTCGGTGGAGTATTGACTTAGTGGGGAGGTTCCACCTCCTGAACTAAATCTTATCTGAAAGATGTCCATTGGTTTGAAGGACCAAAAGAAATAGTTGTAGAAGACAAGCATTTGAAAGGTATAAAGACCAAAGGAGATAGAGAGCAATGGAATCTACAGAAAAGACCCTACCAAGTATTATAATCAGTTTGCACATGGAGGTAAACATAGGGGTGGAGAAGGATTCATGTATGGCCAGTTTGGGCAATTACTGCGGTGATGTGGAGTTCACTCGCCTAGCAGAATTAGTGGAGTATAGAGACTTTTTCCAAAGAATTATTGTGAGATAAAGGGTTTGCATCCAAGTCTAGAGTCAGATTGGGTAAGCTTGAGGTCATAACCATTAAGAAGGATAGAAAATTTGCATGTGTGTGGATAATAGGATGCTCAATGATGCATGTGTTCAAGATCCATTCCCAACTCCATTCACGAAGGATGTGTTGGAAGGAGTCGTAGTATATTGAATCTATTCCTCTATTGATGGGTTCTCTCTGGGGATCATCAAGTGAAAATCATAAGAGGATAAGTCCAAGACTACTTTTGCTATAGAGTAGGGCTCTTTTGCTCACAATGTGATGCCATTTAGGAAGAAAAATACACTTGTGTTTTCGTGCATCATAGTGGAGGCATTCAAAAACTATACATATGTTTTTGCAAGTGTACCTACATTGGACGATGTATGGTTTGGTGAAGGAGCATCGTGAGAATTTGTGCTTGATGGTCGAATGGTGTAGATAGTTGTAGATTTCTCTAAATTTGAATAAGTGAACTTTTGTGTCCCCTATAGTACTTTGTTGGGACATGTGATTTCAGGAGGCATGAGGCATGTGATTCAACAATTTGGACCTCCAAAAGTAGACGTGATTCAACAATTAGAGATTCCACGAACACAAAAAGAGGTATGCGCATTTCTTGGTCACTGTGGGTATTACCGAAATTTTATTAGGAATTATGTGCGCATTGTAGGGCCATTCGAGGAATTGCGAAAAGAAAGAGGGACAATTTACTTGGATATATTTGCAACAAGGGGCTTTTGATACTATGAAGGGGAAGCTGGCTTGTGTGCCAATCTTGTAGTTTCCTAATTGGAAAAAGCCATTTCATGTTCATGTAGGTAGAGTTGAGGACAACAATCAGGCAATTCTTGCACAATTAGGTGAAGGCAAGATTGACCACCCAATTTATTTTGCAAGTATAAAGCCACAAACACAAAAAGAACTATAACATTACGGAGTGAAAAGCCTTGGGATGGTGTATGCACTACAAAAACTTAGGCAATATCTTTTAGCTACTCTGTTTGTGTTCTTCACCAATCATGAAGCTCAAGTACTTAGTTAACAAGCTGGTGTTGCATGGAATAATACGTTGATGGATGGTATTGTTCCAGGAGATTCAGTTTTCCGTTGTTAAGCTAGGAATGTTGCACACAAACCCGATCATTTGTCACAAATTAATACAAGAGAATTTGTGTGACCTATAGAGGAGGATTTACCTAATGTCCACTTGTTTTGAATTTTGTGCGTATTAGAGGAGATGAAAAAGATTGCAACGTTTCTAACTTTAAGGATGACACTTTGGAAGTGTGGTTTGTTGCACGAGAAAAACAGTTGGTAGTTAAGGTGCACCCTATCAACTTATTGGTGGGGAATTGTACAAGGCAGGTGTGTCATGGACCACGAATACAAGGAAGTACTACAAGAGTGTAATGGAGTTGTATGGGGGACCATGCGAGAGATGCTATGGCACACAAAATTTTGCTTGTAGGTTTATAGTGGCCTACAGTTTTCATGGATGAGTAGGAATGTGCGTGACATTGTGATCTTTCTTAGAGAGTGGGTAAAACAAATATGAGAGATGAAATGCCTTTAGTTGTGATTGTGCAAGAACCATTTGAAAAATTAGCTAGACTTTGTCGAGCCTATCAACCCACATGCTTGTAGGATAGGTGTGAGGTAAATAATCACAACCATATTTTTTTGATAAGATGGGTGGAAGTGCACCAAAAGGAGATTGCACAACCTGTTGATGCAAAATTTTTGTGGGAGAATATTACTACAAGGTGGTGTCCCTAGATTTCACCCGAAATGCGGGACTACCTGTTTTAAAAATTTTTCGTTCTTTTCAAGTAACGGGTCGTTTTGTGTTTGTTTTGCTGCAATTGTTTGCATTGCTCTAAGGTATCCCTAGAGAGTCATAAAAGCCAAATTCCCCAAGTACCCACATGCTAAAACTCACTCTATCCCTTCGCCAGGTTTTGTCTGAGAGAATTTTATTTATTTATTTATTAAATAAATAAAATTATTTTAAAAATAGATTGAGCTAAAATTGGAGGATTTAGGTTATATAAAACACTTCACCCCATCATTATTACCATAGAACATTCACTCGGGGGAAGAATTTTTGCTAGATCAACTAATTGGAGAATTTTTTTGAGCAATTGCCTACAACTTCTTTTATTTTGTTTTTTTTTCTTTTTGTCTGTGTTTTGGTTTGTTTTTCTACGGCAATTCTTGTAGCCTATTCATTCTTCTGCCGGACCTTTTCCTAGGCCTAGGGCTTTGAAAAGTTATCAATATTTTTAATTACTAATGCCTAAAGGTGATCGAGCTCATGATTCTTTCGGAGATGCAAGAAGTCGCTTGGTCTAAAAAGGTGCAAAAATGGATTTTATGAAAATAAGAAAATATTGCCATCAAATGCGTAGAGCTCGAGAAAATATGCACTTTTAGAAAAAATGACACCTAAAACGGAGCCATAGAGTGAAAGTTATGGCACTTGCAAGTTTTTGTTGCTACATCTTCCGGACCCTTTCCAAAAATGGAAAATTTTATTCTATGCTTGTGTTTTCTTCACTGAAAATCCAAAAATGGAAATAAAATGCTGCTGATGAGTTTTCACGCGACTTTAAAAGCAGAAGTCATGCAAGTCGCACTTTTTGGGAAGAGCAATTTCTTCATGCAAGTCACACTTTTGGAAAGAAGCTTTCTTCCATGCAAGTCACATTTTTTGGAAGGATGGTTTTTAAGTGCCAGTGGGAATTTTGGCGCGCTGCCGGAAGGTGAAAAATTCCCATGATGGAAGTCAAGTCACTTAAGCTGCCAATGGGAATTTTGGTAGTGGCAGGCAGGTGGGAATTTTATGCCTGCTCAAGGTTGTTTTTTCCCATCATTAAAGTCAAATCACTTAAGCTGCCAATGGGAATTTTGGTAGTGGCAGGCAAGTGAGAATTTTGTGCTGCTGACAGGTAAAAATTCCCATTGCTTTGCCTTTTTATTTTAACATGACTTCTTAGCCAAAAAGTGCGACCCATTTATCTCGCACAACTAAATGCCTAAAACTGATTTTTTTATTAATTGCCAGGAAGCATCTAGTTTTGGCGCCTAGGGTTGGAGGAGCTTTCTTTTTATTATTACGGCTATCTACATGTTGATGTGAGTGCACAAGTGAATAAAATAATATTTTTAGCTTGCTTGACATACAAACAAAGTCTAAAAATAGAGGGCAGGAGGCTTTATTATCAGATCTCGGTGAAGAAATTAGATATTCATGCTATGGACTACATACTTGTCTCGAATTTTTGCGGGAATACTCCATTTATGCCCATATTGGTGAAGAAAGCAGAAGTCAATATCCGATACATTGAATATATCTTCAAAATCAAAGGAAGAAATAGATCCAACTCTCATAATTGCAAAGGCTTTCGGCCAAAAATCATCCTCTTGTTTCTAATGCAGCCCATGTGGAAGTCATTGCATGGAAAATTCTTTTCAAGAGCTTGTACATGTGCTCCCAATCTTCCATTGAAGTCTTCATTGAATTTACTTGTATTTGCATTCACCGGAGTGCTTTGAGAATTTAAAATTGCTCATATGCAATAAAAATAAAAGGTGATGAGTTTTATGCGAATTGTTTACGACAAACATTTTATTAGTGTATGTATCTTGGAGAAGAATTGCAAAACTTTCAAGGATAAGAGGAGAAGACATGTCAGAGGCAACAACCGCAAGAAAATCACAGTCAGTTGCTTCCAGATCCAGTTTGGTGAGAATCAAAGGAAAGGATTCAACAACATATGAAAAAGAAAAAACATCTCGGATTCAAGCCAGAGATATCATTCAGATCATTCATGAGGTAGAGGTGCAATACAGTGGATTAACATGCAGAGTATGGAAGAACAAAGCGAGAGTGTCAGAACAACTTTATTCTAATTTCTTCTCTTTCTTCTTCTTTCTTCTTTTTTCTTATTTTCTTCGACAAAGTAATTGAGTAATCAATTAAATTGTAAACTTAAGTGATTGGTTTAAAAGCCGTTACTTGTTCTTTGGAAGAAGTCAATTACTTAGAAATAGGTGGCGACATGCAAAATAGAAGGTTCTATTTTCAACTATAAATCATACATGTCATGCAAAGAGGAATTCAAGGAGGAAGATTGCATTTGCTTCCTTTTTCATAGCTTCCACATGTGGCAAATCATTAAAAACTTCCTATTTGTAATCACCCTCTATATACTATAAATAGAGGAAGAGCCTACGGGTTAAAGAAAAAGGGAGAATTTGTAATCCGTATTCTTGAGTTCCAGACTTTGTGCTGAAACCCTTGATATCTTTTCTGAAAGCTGAGGAATTGAACAGAGGCAGATTTCCAGAGAACTTTGTGTCAACGATGCATTGGCTTCTTACTTGTGTAGATCTTTAGATAAACTTTGCATTATCTAAGATTTAGATTAGAAGCTTTCCTTTCCTTTGATTCTGTTTTGTGAGATCTATCTGTTTTATCTCTGCGTATGAGACTAACTCTGCAAACTATTGGTTGGATTACACATCTTCTTCTCTTTCTTTCCGTATTCAACTATTCCCCCTTCCACAAATATTTCTTTACAATTGCTTACTTGTTGCATAGAATTGCTTAGCTATGGTTCATGAGCTTCACAGTTAAAGTAAAACCCACAAGTAGATATTAGAAAACATAATTGACAAAAATCTTACACGGGAGCCTCACCGGTAAATGAGGGAGATTTATCTCATGACTGCCTAGGTTTTAGCTATGCATAAAATCTAGCCAACACAAGGTATGGGTGTGCATTAAGTTTGACTAGCTTGAAGAACCGAGCGACTCATTTCTTGAGGAGTGTATGATTGTGTATCACAAGACCACAACCTACCATCCTCAATTAAATGGCATGGTAAGAGCTTTTAATAACATCTTGGGGATGACACTGAAAAAGATTTGTGATGTTATGCATACTTGATTGAGATGATTGGGTGTCAACAGTGTTATGGGCATATAGGACCACATATAAGAGGTTGAACAACTACACATTGCTTCAATCGGATACGGAAGGGAAGTGACGTTTCTACCGTTTTAGTTCCAACCTTGTGTATTGCCTCGCGAAAGTAATTTGGATGAGAGGTTACATGAAATTATGAAGATAGAGGAGAAAAGGTTGCTAGCTCATTGGAGCCAAGGAGTTGAGAAGAGCTGCCAAAAAGCGTGGCATGACAATCACATCAAGATAAAATGGCTACAAGAAGGTAGCAAGGTGTTATTGTTTGATTCAAGATATGCATAACACCCTTGAAGTTGCACATTTAATGGATGGTTCGTTTTATCATTCATCACATTTTGGATATCGGTGCTTGTAAGTTAAAGAAATTAAATGGAGAAATGCTGCTAATCACTTCAACGGTAGTATGCTTAAGCCCTACTACAATTGAGCATGTGAAAATATGAAGACTGATAAGGCTGACAGCCAATAAATACCAAAAATAAAAATATTTACAGCTTTCTAGTATTTTCTTTTTGATTAGGTATATTTTGTTTCTTTGCTTACAAAAATAATTGAGTTTCACTCCATTGTGTATACAAATATTTCTAGAAGATATTATAAGATAGATCAGACTATTCAAAGTTATGTGTTAGATCAAATGCAAAAAGCAATATTCTACACAAGAAAGGGGTATGGATCAAGGTGGACCAAGGATTGTTGTGCGAGTGCAAAATTTTGTACACAAGGATGTAGCACAAGTTTGAGGATAGATGAAGAGGAGGGTTCTTGCATAGGCTCAACTAAGTTTGTATATCTAGTTGGTTGAGTTGAGCGAAATGCAAATTTTAAGTGCTCATGCAAGACATTCGAGTTTTTGGGTAACTTGGTTAACATTTTTGTGGAGCACTATGCGCAGACAAGCATGGAGAGAAGCTGAAGATTCCTGCATGATGAGGAGAGAGAAAACAAGAAAAGTCAAAAGGGGAAAACAGAAAATCAACTAAAACAGGAATGGTCTCTTGAAAATCTGAAAGCAAAAAGAAAATTTAGGCTTTTGCAAGTAGGTAGAAGTGTTGGTGGGGGAATTTAATGCTCTAGCAGCTATGTAAAGAGGTTTTTGCTAGTGTAATGGACCATTTGTGAATTCAAGCTATTAGGAAAACATAAGTCGTGTGAGTAAGAGAACTTCCATTCACAGAGAACTTGGGTTAGAGCTTGAAGATAAACTGCAAGACTAGGAAATAAGGGAAGTTCTGCAAGTTAATTGCATGATGGAGACTACAACCATGGGAAAGAGGAAGCTAGTAGGCAAATCCCAACTGAAGTAAAGGGATGAATATGGGTTGACAAAGGATGCCCAAAGACGAAGCCTAAGATCATGTGGATGGAAGATATGAGATTCCCAGATACCCTATTAGTGGCTGATTATAAACAGTGCATGGCCAAGGATTTCACCATCGACGAATTTAATCACTTAAAGAGCTCATACAAAGATGTTTTAACAAGGGAAATGAATGTGTTGTGAGGCAAGAAGGAACCCGTTAGAGTTACTGAGACTATTTGAAGGAGACAACGGTGTTAGCATTCTATAACTTAGAAACCTAGACAAGATTAAGGAATTGATTAAGTGGGCTTTGTCAAGAATTCATGGAAACTTGATATATTTTGTTGGGAGAAGTTAATGGTGCAAACATTAGTTGGTTGAGTGAATTGTTTAATGACGGTGTAGACATGCGAGGCATTGATACCGTTGACAGTAGAGGGCTATTTTAGCTGAATGGAAAATTAAAAAGAGTGGGTAAACCCAATGTATAGATAGCATCCCACATAATCATGTTAAGTTGGTAGTGTGATTGATCAATGTGAAGCTAATTGGTGGCAATTGCATCAATTGTGTGCCAATAGAGGTCACCCACCTTGCTTAGAAGATCGGGACATGGAAAAGTTGCACGCCAATTTAGCCAAATATGTTGTAGAGGAGCTCATTGCAAATGTGCAAGAAGTTCATGAGAAAGTAGGCATGTTAGGTATGAAATTTATTTGATTTTGTTAATTATAGAGACTGTAGGGATTCTAGAAACATTGCCATTTAGGGAAGAATAGAGAAGGGATGATTGGCGACATATATGTGGTCCATAGGTGGATCCATAAGTGAGAGATACAAGATGAAGATGTATGGTTGACACGAGAACCTAGTTCATATTTTTGGCACATAAAAGAGGATCACAAAGGATTTAGTGGAGTATGAGGATCGTGTAGAATTTCGCATGAAGCCCCACCATACTCTTGTGAGAACAAAGACACATAAAGGATGTTGGATAAAATGGATGATTTATAGTAATGGCTAGATATTGTGAGCGTGCTTTGGAGAGGCTAGAGGGGATCTAACGCAAAATTATAGATGCTGCAAGGCTAGATGAAGACCGAGAGTTGTTAAAGTGAGGATTTGCTCTCAAAGATCAAAAGGAGTTTTAGATGATTAAGACTTAGAGGATGATACGCTAGAATTGCCCCAGGGGGAGGAGTTCAATGTAGTGATAAATAACAAATGGTCATAGGTGAAGCATGTGTCAAAATCTAAATATGTTGTAATGTACCCTTTTTCAAATTAAGAGCCTAAAAGTGAACTTCTTACCATTCCCTTTCTATGGCAATGAACAATGATTGAACAAAGGAAGGAATTGCATTTCTTTTTTAGTTTCTTTATTAGATTCAATGTTTCTTTTAGTGTTTCCCTTTATAAAGCAGGCCGACTATGATTGGAGAGTCATAAAGACAAATTAAAAGATAAAAAGAAGCCCAAGGATGTCGGTCCACTTCTAATTGGCCTTTGGCGCCAAGCAAGTGCTATAAAATGAGATTTATGGCTTCATTTGCATCCTATCTTTGGCGCATTTTATCTATACTTGGTTTTTTGGGCAAAGTGCTCATTAACTATCCACTTGAGGACGAAACCCCTCTTGTGTGGCATTCAAGGAAGATGAAAACCTTTCTCGTGGCTTGGTGGAGGACATAAACCCTCCATTGTGAGTGATTTGAAGACATCTATTGAAGACTTCTTGCAGATTTGGATCTAGGGCATCAAGGAAAATATCTACAAAGGCTTTGCATGCATTTTGGAGCTCTCCCTAAAGGGAGCGACTAGGGTTTGGTGTTAGTTGGGTGCCTTCTAGGGCACATACTTCAGATTTTATTTGATATTCTGATTCAACATAATTTCTAAGGCCGGAATCTATCTTTCTTTGTGGTTATCGGGTTTAAGAAACCTATCTTTTCATTATTTTCATGGGCTATACTTCTGCTGTTCAGAATTAAATTTCCAACTGAGTGTGTGATTAGATTTGATGATAAAATGTGTCTTAAATACTTCCTAAAATATCTATCTATATTTTGGTTAAGTTCTTTGATGATATTTGTAATGACCCTTTTAAGGGTTTCAACTAAACACACAAAATGCAGATCTGATTTTTAAATTGCAGCAGATTGTAAATATAAAATCAGCGACTTTATCACCAAATATGCCAAAAATCACCACAAAACACCAAAAACAACAACGATCGGAGACATTCCAAGGTTACTTCAAGTGGGAATAGTCCAAAGGACCCATGGCACAACCTAGAAACCCTCCCTTGGACCAGCCAAGGAAGCCCTTCCAAAGGATGCCTACTATTCACAAGGAGCTGCCCAAAACCAACAATGAAGGAGAGTCTAGAAACGATTTACGAAAGAAGAATTTGTGCTTCTCTTGCAAGGATCCATGGACTCTGGCCACCATTGTTTGGGTAAAGGTAAAGTACATTATATTGAAGTATTTTCAGATTGTGAGGATGATGAAAATAATGTTAATGAAGCCACGCATGATAGTGTTTTTCTTTTTTGAGCCAATTCCAATTGAAGACCTTGGCTCATTTTCCTTCCTCATGGGTCTAAACGATCAAGCTAGAGGAAGATAGCAATGTCATTATGTGCTTCATTTTATGTTCATTTCTTAATTGGCATTGTAATTGTTGGTGAGCCTAGCACCCAACAATAAATTAGAAATAAAAAGCTATTGGTGAGCATGTAGGCTCCCAAAAATACAATTAGAAATGAATTTGTACTTAGGAGGGAGTCATTATGTGCATTATAAGCCCCCTTGTGGTTATATAAGGGAGGTTGCTTGGCCATTAGAGGATTATGTTATGTGGATTTCTCATTTTTGGTAAAGGATTTCTTGTTAAGAATCTTTTTCCTCTCTTGCAAGGATGAAAACCCTTGATTGAGGCACTCCCAAGGACGAAAACCCTTGTGGAGAAGTGGTGTGGACGAAACCCCACACTACCCTTTGGTGGATATCTTTCTATTGCTGGTTATAACAGATTTCTTCCCTAAGTGACTTGCTTGGAGGTGTGTTTTCAAGGATATTGCTGGTTTTTATGTGATCTCTTTGCATGGTTGGACTCCTATGATTTATAAAGGTGAAATCTTCCATTTTATCAATTGTTTGGTGCAAATTATATTTAATTTCAAGTGGGGCAACCTATATTGAGGTGATGTTTTGGTATGTGCGGTGACATTTTGGCAAATATGAAATTATCATCTTATTCTCTATATTTCATAAGGCCAATATCTCAAGTTTCATGATTTTTGGTGCTTTCTAAGTTGAGTTATGAATTTTTAAAAATAACACTATAGACAAGGATTTCGTGAAATTCATATCTTCATATCTAGGGCATTAAAAATCAGATTTCTTGCACTACATGATTGCTGAGGTTATATCATAATTTTAGAAATTCAAGTGGAGCTAATTTGAAGGGTTTTGAAAGCATTTAAGTGGGTTGAAACCCCAAATCAGGTCGCTGCCCTATGAAAGGTTTGGAAATCAATTTTTAGGGTTAATAGCATTATAGAATCTTAAATCTGATTTGAGAGCTTTTAGCCATTAGCTAAGGTCCCCCAAAAAGGGACATTTCAGTTTTCGAAAAGAGGATATGGAAAAATTAGATGGCACTCTTGCTACGATGTCTGGAGCACCTAGATATCACCCATTCCGGGTGAAGGGTGACCTACAAGGGCATGGGGTCATGGTTTTGATTGATAGTGGAGCCACACATAATTTTGTTGATGAAAGCTTGGTTAAAAGATTAAAGTTGAAGGCTGAAAATTTCAAGGGTTTCAATGTCATGGTGGCGGATGGCTTCATACTTCCATGCACAAAAAGAATACCTCAGCTCACACTCACTTTGGGAGGACATAAGGTAAGAGATGATTTTTATGTCATTAGCATTGGTGAAACAGATTTAGTGTTGGGAGTTCAATGGTTGCATTCCTTGGGTGAATTCTCTCAAAACTACCAAAATATGGAGCTGAAATTTAAGGTAGAAGGCAAGGAGGTTGTATTACATGGTATGAAAGGTGGAACTCCTCAAGTTGTGACCGCTAAGAGCATGGAAAGGACTTTCAAAAGAGGGCAGGTTGCTTGGGCTGCTCATTGCTTGGTAAGGTCTAATTCTTCTATTTCCATTCAACAATATTTTCCATCCAACAATCTTTTCATGATGATATTCAACCCATACTCAACAAGCATGCCAAAGTTTTCAATGAATTACCCATGGGCTGCCACCGGATAGAGGATTCCAACATGTTATTGAGTTAGAACCAGGTACCAAACCGGTAATAACTACTCCTTACTGTCACCCAAGGATCTACAAGGAAGAAATTGAAAGAACCATCAAAGTTCCAGCCCCTTTGCTTCTTCCGTAGTGCTTGTAAAAAGAAGGATGGCACTCTAAGGATGTGTGTGGACTACCGGATACTAAACAAGAAAACAATCAAGAACAAGTATCCAATACCAAGGATTGATGAGCTAATGGATGAGCTACATGGAGCGGTCTACTTCTCCAAAATTGATTTAAGATCTGGGTATCACCAAATAAGAGTAAGGGATGAAGATGTACACAAGACCACTTTTAGATGTCACTTTGGGCATTTGAGTTCCTTGTCATGCCATTTGGGTTAACCAATGCCCCGGCCACCTTCCAATCATGCATGAATCATTTTTGGTAAGTATTTGAGGAAATTTGTGTTGGTTTTCTTTGATGACATTTTGGTTTATAGTAAAACATGGGAAGAGCACCTCCAACACTTGGATAAGGTGCTGGAAATTTTAGAACAACAGTCACTTTATGCAAAGAAATCAAAATGTGAGTTTGGAATGGTTGAAATTTTGTACTTGGGGCATGTTATCAATGCACATGGGGTTCATGTGGATCAACACAAGATCCAAGCCATCATGGATTGGCCAACTCCAACCAACATTACACAATTAAGAGGATTTTTGGGTTTATGTTCTTACTATCGAAGATTTGTGAAGGGGTTTTCCCAACTTGCAGCCCCATTGACTTCTCTAATGAAGAAAGGAGCTTTCAGCTGGTCAAAAACAACCCAAATAACTTTTGAAGAACTGAAAAAGGTGATGTGTTCTTGCCCGGTACTTGCTGTTCCAGATTTTTCTATGCCTTTTATACTTGAATGTGATGCTTCCGGTGAAGGTATAGGGGCTGTTTTGATGCAAGACAAGCATCCCATTGCATATGAGAGCTGGAAATTGAAGGAACATGAGAAGAAATTCTCCATCTATGACAAGGAAATGTTGGCCATCATGCATGCATTGACCAAGTTCCGACAATATTTGATTTGTGGAAGGTTTGTGGTCAAAACCGACCATAATAGCTTGAGATTCTTTCTTCACCAAAAGGAATTAAATGATAGGCAACAAAAATGGGTGAGTAGACTCCAAGCATATGATTTTGATATTGAATATGTCAAGGAAAACACAATGTAGTAGTAGATGCCTTATCAAGGAAGCCACCTCCTATTTCATGTGGGGATGTGGAACTACATGATGGGGAGAACGAAGAAATCAAGTCTGCGGATCCGATGAGCTGCAATTGCTTGGGGACAAGTGATTTTAGGAAGGGAGTACTGTAATGTCCCATTTTTCAAATTAAAAGCCTAAAAGTGGACTTCTTGCCATTCTCTTTCCGTGGCAATGAAACATGATTGAAAAAGGGAAGGAATTGCATTTCTTTATAGTTTTCTTTATTAGATTTAATGTTTCTTTTAATGTTTCCCTTTATAAAGCAGGTTGGTTGTGGTTGGAGAGTCATAAAGGCAAATTAAAAGATAAAAAGAATCCCAAGGAGGTCGGTCCACTTCTAATTGGCCTTTGGCGCCAAGCAAGTGCTATAAAAGGAAATTTATGCCTTCATTGCATCCTATCTTTGGTGCATTTTATCTATACTTGGTTTTTTGGGCAAAGTGCTCATTAACTATCCACTTGAGGATGAAACCCCTCTTGTGTGGCATTCCAAGGAAGACGAAAACCTTCCTTGTGGCTTGGTGGAGGACGGAAACCCTCCATTGTGGGTGATTTGAAGACATCTATTGAAGACTTCTTGCAGATTTGGATCTAGGGCATCAAGGAAAATATCTACAAAGGCTTTGCATGCATTTTGGAGCTCTCCTAAAGGGAGCGACTAGGGTTTGGTGTTAGTTGGGTGCCTTCTAGGGCACATACTTTAGATTTTATTTGATATTCTGATTCGACATAATTTTAAAGGCGGAATCTATCTTTCTTTGTGGTTTTTGGGGTTTGGAAATCTTTCTTTTCATTATTTTCATGGGCTATACTTCCGCTGTTTAGAATTAAATTTCCAGTTGAGTATGTGATCATATTTGATGATAAAAAGTGCCTTAAATACTTCCTAAAATATCTATCTATATTTTGATTAAATTATTTGATGATATTTGAGTGATTTTCCTCTATTTCCGGACTGCTGTTATAAAAATCAGACTGCTGATTTCCAGCTGTTAGAAAAATCAGTTTACTGATTTAAAAATATGAATTTAATCTATTGGGGTTTGTGTGGTTTCCTACTTTTTTAGTTTCAGTCCCAAAAAGGGACATTACATATGTGAAGGATAAGTGAAATATAGCTGTTGGAAATGTGGATGAAGAGGTGGCTTTGAAGACGGGGTTCACATCCCGAAGGAAGTTGGATGAAGCAAAAAGGCAGCCACCACAAATACATAAAAATCACCAAATATGCGTTCTAGCATGCACACAAGGGAGATAAGAAGAAAGGGAAAAAGGGAGATGCATAAGAAGAGAAGGGAAAATGAAAGTAGAAGGAAGGAAGAAGGGAGAGAGAGAGAGGGTTGAGGGCTAGAAAGGGATGGAAGAGGAAGACAATTCAAGTAATGGATTTTCTAATGAGAGTGATGATGACTTGTCATGTAGAATAAGAGGAAGTTTTGTTGCAAGAAGAAGTAGTTAAACAGGGCCATTAAATGTAGAGGCCCAAGTTTATAGATTTAGAAGGTGAGGCTCGGTAGAAAGGGGAAGCCTTAGGATACAAAGATGAGAGTCAAGGTAGACCAATACAACATAAAACTGCGAGCTCTCCCTCCCATGCGGTGACGAACAATTACCTGGAGAGTCCCATGCAAAAAGGATCTCAAGACTATGTTGGAAAAGATAAGGCCAATCTTACATATCGAAGTGCCTATAGTAAGTGTAGGAAATGTGTTGATACACAATAAGCGGCCAAATTGACAATGTTGTAATGTGTGACCCACACACACAGTTTTGAAAAAGATGGCGATCAAATTCAGAGAAACTTAGATGTGAAGACATCCAAGACAAAGCTGGTGCAAGAATTAAGCAAAGCCTTAGGAAATAAACATGGCTAAGATGAGAGTCAAGGAAGACTAATACAACATAAACCCGCGACCTCTCCCTTCCATGACGGTGACGAACAATTACAGGGAGAGTCCTACACAAAAACGGATCTCAAAACTATGTTGGAAAAGATAAGGCCAATCTTGCATTTTGAAGTGCCTATAGTAAGTGTAGGAAATGTGTTGATACATAGTGGTGGCCATATTCTTGATGACGTGTGATCCACACACGCAGTTTTGAAAAAGATGGTGATCAAATTTAGAAAAAATAGATGTGGATACATTCAAGGCAAAGCTGGTGCAAGAATTAAGCAAAGCCAAAGCCAGAGAGGCCAAACTCCAAGTAGCGTTGGAAGCTATGCGCAAAGGAGTGGGCGGCATGGTTAAGGAAATTGAGGATAAATAGCTAGAACTTGGGAATGAAGTTTTTGTGAAGGACATGGCTTCGATAAATAAGTTGTACTCAACAATTTGTACACCTTATTTTTGATGCTTGCTAATTGTTTCTTTTGTGCAAGGGCTGCTAAACTATCTTCCTCTTGAGCGGTGGCATAAGGGGCCTACCGGGATTGTGGTGTGATTGGACTTGGTCATATGGGCTAGACCACAACATTTGAGAGATGTCATTATTATGCCAAAACTACCCCGTCCTTGCCTCGTTTATTCCCTTTGTTCACACATTACACCTATTATGTCCACATATCTCACTATGTCCACTTGTTTATGCTTATCAGGCGCTACCATCCTTGCTTTTAGTCAACCTAGACTGTTGTCATTTACCTCTATTTACTTTGTGTACACCATTTCACATGTTTTTCACCTTTTGACCTCGGGGTTCCCTCACGGATATATACCCCACCACCTTTTTGTCAAACCACCACCAAATAATCATTTTGATCATACATGAAGGCACTTATAACTCGCATATTTTTGCACTATTTCGCACCTACTTGTTGGACTTGGAGTCTTGGAGCTTACCTCTTTTACATTTGGGTCACCATAGTGAGTTAGGATTGGAGATCTTGTTGAGCTTTCCCCTTCTCCACCCATAGCGATTCTCTCTTGGTGTTGTTGTCTCTGGGGAGGATTATGCATTAATAGTCACACACATACTACATGTAAGTATTTCTAACCCTTCTTAGTCTTTTATCTTGCACATGTATGTTGTTTATTGGTCATTCATTGTTATAGACTAGAGTAGATGTATGTTTGATTTAATCTATTGCATTGTCTTATTATATTTTGACCCTTAACTTTATCCATTTCTTAATTTCTCTTATTTTGAATTCTAGTAGGATACCTATCTTTATATCAAGTATAGGCCTTGGAAACTTATAACTATCCTAGGGTTAAGGTTACCATCCTCTAGAATAACGACACTAGCACTCCTTGAGCACCTATCCACATTGTGTATCTGGACTTAGATTGGATCCCTACATTTGAGAACCTAGTTGGGAACCTAACTTTTGCTTGTCATCCACTTTGGTGAACTCGACACGAATCTTACGCCACCTTCGATTGAGTGATCCATGTTTTTTCTATTTTTCATGTCTTATCTTCACATTAGGTACTCTTGAATTGAATCTATCATTCTAGGGTTTCAGATTTATCAATATTCCAGGGTTTGTATTCAAATTTCCATCTATTGCATGCCCTCAATCTAGTTTTCACAACTTCCCCTAATGTCTCACGGTTGGTTTTCCTCATTGGGCCTCTTTCTAGGGCTTATTGTTGGCCAACACACCTTTCGTTTCATATCTAACAATAAAGTACTATATTTTAAAATCCCTTGGAGGTTTTTCTTTATTTTTTATAAATTTAACGAAAACTTTTTTGGCATAATTTTTAGCACAATTTTTGGAAATTCAAAATTACTATTTTTAGTAATAAGGGCATAATTAGAAATATATACACTTTTTCACAAATTCCTTGGAGGTTTTTATTCCACACATTAATATTATAAAATACCTCTTTTTGTTTCGTTAAATTCACTTTTAATCTCTATGAATGGTCATTTTAGTAATTTGATGATGATTGCTTTTTGTTAAACATCACTTTTGGGCCTACCTTCATTACTAATTTTGTGATCACTCTTATTCATCTCCAATAATAAGATATTAGTTCCATATTCTATGATTCCATGTTCTATTGTATGTTGGCCTTGCCTTATTCAGATTTTGCATCAATTATCTTATTTTTGTCTTCATTTCCTACGCCATCGCCACTGTGTAAATCCCCTTACATGTCCGATCCGCTTGCGTATCTGCTTTTCTGATCTTAAGCCACCGGTCGCTGCACATCTCTGCATGGACAATTCCGTCAACATTTGGGGCAAAATACCATAGGGCACAATTTCAATGGCCTTAACCATGTTGAAAACATCATCAAAGATCTGGATAATAACATGACTTACATCATTTTTGGAATCGAGAGACGTAGAAATAGTGGCTTGCTACTCTATCACAACTGAAACGCCCCAAAATGATTTTCCCATTTCTCATCAATTTACATCTGTACGGATAATTACATCTATCTCTTCCTCTCCTCCTGATGCCTATCGACCTCTCGCACTTCAACATGACCAATCCGTCTATATATACAAATAATTGCAATATGATAGAAACTCAAATAGTTGATCCCAAAACATCATCACAAATCTCAACAGTCAAATACTACACACCCAACAAGGAGGGGCAATTAATCAACATTTCTCAAGATATGGGTCCCAAAGAAGAAACAATCCTAAAACCTCACTCAAAACCCATTGATCATAAAAATCCTCCTTCAAAGGGAGAAACCCACAATCAATCCCCAAAAAATCCTTTATAAAACAACAATACCAAGGCTTCTTCCTCTAGTGGCCCAAATCCACCACCTGATCCTAATCTCATGATTATCAAGTTGTTGGATCAAATGACCACTATGCAATCTTCCACTACTTCTAGCATGTTTCAAATGCAAAATTAGATTTTACAAATAGCTTCTCAATCATCACAAGTCCTTATAGGTCCTAATCAACCTTCAATACCTCCTTTGCCTTTGGATGCTAATGGGAATCCCATCCCTCCTCCAATTCGCAATAAGGTTATCAAACATTGCAAAACGAACCCCTAGCTCCTTACATAGCTTCTATAGATAGAGGGGATATCTCCTACCATTTCTTATGATGGGTCAATCGATCTAGCCATCTATCTTAAAATCTTTGGAAATATCTACAAGGAGTGGATTCAAACCAATACTATATTACAACTAAACTCCTTCAACAAAACCTTTGTAGGAGATGCTTTAGAATGGTATAATTCCTTCACACTCTATTATCGATTTAGAGACTTTAGTCCAAGCTTTAGTGAAGGAGTTTCAACAACATGATCTCCCTAAAATACACCTGAAAATACATTTCAAAACTTCATTAACTTGAAACAATCTCCTAATGAATCAGCTCATGATTTCAAGTGATGGAAGGTCTTATCTAATCAAACCAACCATCATCTTGATAATCAATTTTTGTCAAATATTCCTTAAGGATCCTATTCCTAATCTCTAATATAAGGTATGATCCTTCTCTACACCACGTTGGAAGAGGTTCTTGAGTAGGCCAAGCGGCAGAACTACCTTATTCGAGAATTTGAACAACCGTCTACACCATCAAACACCCTCAAATCAATTTCTAATGCCATCAATCCTTAAGCCCCTTCTAAAGGAAAATCTATCACACATTCCTCTTCAAATAACAATAATCAAAGTGTTATTTCTCATAACCCACACCACCCGCCTTTATTGCATGGTGAACTATTACAAGTTCTTCCCATACCTTGCATTTTTCCTCCTACCAAGCAATCATCGACTTCCTTCAATCTTGACCTCTTTTGTTGGTGGCATGCCACTATTGGCCATTCCCATGAAGATTGTAGGGATCTTAAAAAGGTTTCCCTCGATTTCTTTCTTGGACCCCAATTTGATACGATGCCATTATCCAAGAACATTATGAGAAATATCAATCCCTTGTGCAAGCCCACAAGAACCACCAATCTAGGACCAACCATAACAAAGAACCTATGAACCACTTTGTAGGTACTATTGAAGGGTCCTATGATCATAACTACCTCCACTCATAATACATCAATATGGCTAAACTTAATTATTGACATAAGCCCGCACACGAGGACTTAGTCTACAAACCCAAAAAGCCTTCTCTTAGTAACCAAAACTTATTGATACATCCCATGCACAATCCAAGGATGAGCCCACTCTCTTATTTGAGCCACATCCAAAAAGCACTCTTCCCTCAATTTCCCAAGGTTCTAAGTCTATAGCCATAGAATTCCCCAAGGATGATATGATTAATGACAAAATATTATTCCGTGTTGATGATCCTCCCCCTTATTAGTGTCATCATTCATAATGCCCAAGTAAGACGAGTCTTGGTGGATGAAGGCTCAAGCATTAATGTCACTTCCTCTCTCTCATTAAAAACCTTGGATTCTCCACTGATGACCTGAATCATACCTGATTAACTTGTCACGGATTTGACAAAACCAATTAGAAACTACTTGGTTGTATTTGGCTCCCTATTACATTAGGCCCCAAAACCATATGCACTAAGCTTATGGTTCTAGATCGACCTCTTTCTTACAATCTTTTACTAGGTAGACCTTGAACACACCACATGTGCACAATGGCATCATTCGGGTACCAATGCCATAAATTCATTCATAACAACCAACGATATAGGCATGATGCTGATCCTAATCCATGGGACATGCATGTACCCTTCCCTAATAAGCCCTTCCACATTCCTACTACTCCTATGGTGCATAGTGTTCCATATCCCGAGTTCTATGACTACGGACACTGAGCTCAATATCACTCTTGCCGACTTAGACAATGATGAACCTATGAACTACAAAACATGGTTAACAAGAACCAGCTACCACAATCCATCACCGACCAGCTTCCTTTAGTTCTTTTACCCCAGGACCGGTTTCCTCTCGTATTAGAATCTAAGGAGCCTCCTTGTACTGAAACCAATACCTCTTATAACCTTAAGGAGGATATCTTCGAATGTAATGAATTCAGAATTGCCAAACTATTCCACAATTGCCCACCTCTTTCTCCCCAATCTACTAAGTTGGGAATCTCTGCCAAAGAGTCTTCTTTTGACATTATTACCCCTAATGACACTAACATACCTACATGCACCATTCTTCCCTCCTATGATGAGGATTACATCATGTCACAAGCACAATCTAGACACCTCGATGTACTCCATTATCAAAAGAGCTTGGCTAGAATGCATACCTTTAACCACAATACCAACATGATTGATGCTTTTTTTGGGGCATCTCACGATGCCACTTCTTTCACCATACCATATTTTGGGGCACCTCATGATGTATACACCTTATTTTTACACTTGCTAACCTGTTTCTTTTGTGTATGGGTTGTGTTGATGCATCTTCCTCCGAGTGGGTGCCTTAAGAGGCATGCCGCGATTGAAGTGTGATTGGACTTGGTCACATGGGCTAGACCACAACATTTGAGAGATGTTGCTATTATGCCATAGTTACCCTATCCTTGCCTTGTTTCTTCCCTTTGTTCACACATTACACCTATTATGTCCACTTGTCTCACTATATCCACTTGTTTATGCTTATTGTGCACCATCATCTTTGCTTTCGGTCACCCTGGACCTTTGTCATTTACCTTTATTTACTTTCTGGCCACCATTTCACATGTTTTTCACCATTTGACCTTAGGTTCCCCAAGGCCAACGCCATTGCCCATGGGTGATGGTGTCGGTTTTAGTTTTCCATGGCCCCATCACCTTTTTGTCAAACCACCACCAAACAATCATTTTGATCATACATGAAGGAACTTATAGCTTGCATATTTTTGCACTATTTTTGCCTACTTGTTGGATTTGGAGTCTTGGAGCTTACCTCTTTTGCATTTGGGTCACCATAGTGAGTTAGGATTGGAGATCTTGTTGAGCTTTTCCCTTCTCCACCCATAGCGATTCTCTCTCGGTGCTGTTGTCTTTGGGGAGGATTATGCATTAGCGGTCACACACATGCTATAGGTAAGTATTTCTAACCCTTCTTAGTCTTTTATCTTGCACATGTATGTTGTTTATTGGTCATTCATTGCTATAAACTAGAGTAGATGTATGTTTGCTTTGATCTATTGCATTGTCTTATTATATTATGCCCCTTGGCTTTATCCATCTCTTGATTACTCTTATTTTGAATCCTAGTAGGATACCTATCTTTATCTTAGGTATAGGCCTTGGAAACCTATAGCTATCCTAGGGTTAGGTCACTATCCTCTAGAATTACAACATTAGCGCTCCTTGAGCACCTTTATATCTACATCGTGTGTCCAAACTTAGATTGGATCCCTACATTTGAGAATCCAGCTGGGAACCTATCTTTTGCCTGTCATACAACAACTACCAAGTTAGTTCAAGGGTATATGATGGTAGAGGTTATTGTGGAACCTAACCCCAACATAGAAAAGATTGAGGAAACAAATGAGTTATAGGAGCTCCTCACAGTTTTAGAAGAAGAGGAAGCAGCCCTTTGCAAAGCAAGTGTTGAAACTTGATGCCAAAGCAGTGTACAAAGCATTTGGCTGGGCATCCGAGTTTGTAGATATCCGTTTTGTGAAAGATAACAGAAAGTAAAGTTCTACCGGATGAGACGAAAGAGTCAGCTGATGATGACGTGAACAAAAATATTCTAGCAAAAGTTCGTGAATTGGATGGAAAGTTACACAACATGAAGGGGGATGCTCTTGACGAAATAACAGAGTATTCAACAAATGCTCGGTGGATAAGGATAAGATAAAGAAGACAATAACCATGCTAGAAAAAAGCGCAAAAGCATTGAGACAATTTGGTGAATGAGGCTCTAAGTCTTGAAAATTTCAAGAAGGCCGTGGAAGAAACTAGAGGAAAGAAGGGAACATTTGAGGAAGTTTTGGGGACTTGGTAGCATTGAAAGTAGAACAAGTCAAGGTACTAAAGGTACTTTCTGCACAAGTTGTAATTGTCTAGGCAAAGGACAAGTAAGAAATGCTTGTCTGAGGTCGAACAAGTAATTTAGTGCAGGAGATGTTGACCCCCGGTTTGAGGCACAAAACACAAGTTGGTATTCTTGAAAAGCGTGAGTGAGGCATGTGGCGCAAAATTACTAATCAGCGCAGAAAACATAAGATAAAGACACGTGGCGGCACAAAAATTAGAGAAGTAGTGGATGATCATGGATTTTGCGGATGCATAAGGAAGCAACAAAGGTTCTAGAGATGGAATACGAACGCATAAGGAAGCAACAAAGATTCTAGAGATGGAATATGCTTGCCAGCTCAGTGACAATTGGGTATCAGGAAGACTCTAGAATGGTATATATAGAGAATATTCACATGCCATGTTGGTGGTGCCGCAATTTCTACAAGTAGCTGCAATTCCTCATTATAAAGGGCTTTTTTTTTTCATTTTGCTTTGGATCCTTTTGAAATCAAGGACTTTTGATGTTAGAATGCTGTAATTCCATTGTATAGCTAGGGTTTCAAGCTGAAAGTTGTAACAACTGAGCCTAGATCTAGTCACGTATTTCTTGATTTTGTAATTTAGAGGTTGTAATGCTTATTGATCAATGAATATAATGGAGTTTTCTTGCAATTACACATTATTTAGTGTCTGAACATATCTGTTGTGTGAGTTATGTGTGTAAGTGAGATCTTGTGCAATAATTGTGTAGTTCATGTTAATGTGTTAGGCCTGCATCCGATCCTCACAATTTCTCTCTATTAAAAAGGTATAAAATTCAACTTCTAAAATAGATCTATTCAAAGTAAAACTAAAATTTTTAAATGCCCTAACTATAACCTTAAACTATTTTTTTTTAGTTTTGTAATTTCAGTTCACACACACACATGCACACACCACACACACGCACACACCCACGCACACACACACACGCACATGCGCGCGCAGCGCACATGCGCGCATGCACACGCATGCGCATGCACACGCACACGCACGCACACGCACACGCACACGCACACATTGTAACCACTTTTTGAACAGATGAGGAAACAACACAGAAAATGCAGGGGATTGCAATTAATGACGAGCTTTTTTCCAGTAATGAACACACACACACACACACATTGTATTGTAACCACTTTTGAACAGATGAGGAAACAACACAGAAAATGCAGGGGATTGCTATTAATGAGCTTTTTCCAGTAATGATACCTTGTGTAAGAGAATCACACACATACACACACACACACATATTGTAACCACTTTTTGAACAGATGAGGAAACAACACAGAAAATGCAGGGGATTGCAATTAATGATGAGCTTTTTTCCAGTAATGATACCTTGTGTAAGAGAATTACATTGCACGAATAATAGGCTTTCACCTGCTACTTATTAGTGCAAATAATATAAATCTAGTCAGTAAGTTTAAGCTAAGTTTTTCTCCACGTTAATGGGTTTAGTTTTGTTTTCTTGTTTTGTCTTAGATGACCCAATCAAATGTCATGGTTTTTCCTTATCCACAAATTATCACGGGTTGGATTCAGCGATCCACATTATTGGTTGATCAATGACCTATGTTCTTTTTTATTTACTACAAATAAAGGGTGGGTATGGATACGTAAATAAGTCTTGTGGAACATGAATGGGCTTCCCACAAGCCGATGTTAGGCTTGTGATTTTGCAGTAGGAAGTTCTTAAATCTTTGGCACTTATCTGAATTGAACTGTCTGTTATTCTCTTACAATCTTCTGCTTCCCTTGTGAATCTGTATCTGATAGATGGAAGGTGTTTTTGGTGCCGATGATCTTGGGGGTATTTGACCATCTCTGTGTGTCAAATTCCAAAACCACTTACATTTTGTAAGAGATTAGTTATAATGGGATACTAGCAGTTGACTGCTCTAGCTACCTGCAACTCACATACCTAGAATGGACAAGTAATTTATTTTTATTCTTGTTGATATCTTGTTGATCAACTGTCTATTGACAACCCTACCATGGTCACTACTGTCATCCACAAACCTGCACTGAGCACCCTGTCAAAACACAGCTATTTTACATGATTGTGCAGCCATCATCTGTCATCAAGAATACTTCCTTAGGTGCCAAGAAACATAGTAGTGAAAGTTTTCTCCCAACCATCAAGAACTGAGGCATAGTGATAAAATGCATTGTGATAGAGTGGACTTTGCTTTTTTATTCCTGGCAGTGAGATTTTTGAATTTTCTTCTTAATTTCATTATAGTTGAAATGTAAAACAATTGCTTGTATCACTTGTTTCTAATTGAGAAATCACTTTAATGGTGGCAGTAGTCTTAACTTTCCATGTAAAATTTTAAGATTATTTCTGGGTCTCTGTCTCAATTGTCAACCATTGAAACATACATTGTGCTAAACGGCTTTTGAAACTCTTCGCAGAATTTGTTTATCCATCTACTTGGGTTGGTGATCAAAGATTGTTGTATAGAGCAGCTGAAAGAGCAGAGAAGGAAAGACTACTTGATTTTCCACCAGTACAGGATAGAGTACGTCCGCAACAGACAATGAGAGAGCCCATTGTTGCATTTGGTCCTCCTGGTTCAAATGGGGAGCTAAATGTTAGTGTTATACTAGCTCCAGTCCCAACCAACTTTACGTAAGTTTCATATGCACTTTGCCATTCCTTTATTTCTCATAAATTTTGTGACTGTTTATATAGATAATAGAGGAAATGCATTTTCTTAGTACAATCCTGTGCATTTTGAAATGCATAAGTTTTCTGTTATCAATGGATAGAAGTATCTGAGTTAGTTATGTTATTTTCCTTGATTCATTCAGGATTGAAAAGTTTGGAGAGCCCACACAAGTAGGACAGGTTATTCTCAATAAATTCATTGTTTTAAGGAGCTCAAACATTACTGCAATGCTTATAGATGCAAAGAAGAAGGAAGACTATCTTAGTGATAAAAAAATTACATATTACAATCTGGACTATACTGTACAAGGTCCAACTTTTCGCGGCACAATGTAGCTGTATACACTTCATTTGCTGGACGACTGTTTACACTTAATGCTCAGTCTCCTGAGGCATTGTGGCCAACAATAAAGGATAAGTTCTATGAGGTAGCAGATTCTTTTAAATTGATCCCCTGATCATCAATCATGTTCATTTGCTGGTACATTGCAAGCAAGAACTTTTATACCACAGAAAGCATATCATGGAGTGTACTTCAAACAGAGAAAAAATGACTGAAAGGCTTAAACCTTTATAGATCCTGATCCATGTACAAGCAGAAGAGTAATAGAAGCCCCTCTTTGATTCAATGCTCTCAGTTTCCAATGGTAAATATTGCGTGCAATTATAAGATAGCTTTGAATTTGAGTGCACGAGTGGGATGGGTATGAATGTATTTTTATAATTTCTTTATAGGTATTCATTTAAGGTTCCATTGTGGGAAAATCAGACTCTTTGTTGTCCAAGAATCCCGACTAATGTATATGCAGAGCTGCATGTGATAATTGTTCTTTACTGTATAGATCTAATATTCTAATGTCACAAAAAGTGCCTTCAAAAGTTGGGTGTCAGTTAAATCACAAGGTTCAAGTTCAAGTTCATGTTCATCTTTGACGGGCATAAAGTTCAGTTCAAATTCACCAATGGACAGTTCGAAAAAAATTGTCAATGAGTTTCAACATAGATTTTTTTCATCATTTCAATTTCTATAAAGCTAAATGTTTAAATATGTCAAAATGGAGAAACTGTCATTCCTCTATTTTCAGTCGGTATGTATATATACACACACATATTTATAAAATAATGCAAAAGCATGTTAAAAACTTCCCATGTAAAAATAATGTGTAAAGATCGAGATCATGTTCGAAGAGGACAAATTTTGGCAAATTTTGAACTTTTCCCATAAAGTTTGGCATACCTTTTGACCTAGGCTGTAAATACTGTTAATACAAAAGCAATATAGACAGCAAGAGTGATAATTTATCAAGCTTCATTATATATATAATGGTTAGGGGAATCAACGAGTAAGCTGAAAAAGTGGGCCAGCAAAGGGAGGGAGAAAATTGGTGTTATGCAGTGACATACATCCCCCATCTCCAAGCCGTCTCGGGAACTTGGGGATGGGAACGAAATGTCCCCTCTATGCATTGTCCAATAAGTAAAAAACGGATGTCCCTAGGATGCCCCTGGATTTTGGGAACTTTCTTGGGATGCCCTAGGTACTTTAGCTGCTAGGGAGTGCCCTTGGGACATTGCGATGACTGGCGTACCCTACGGCCAAGCGTTGTGTCTTGCAAACACTTGTTTGTTTTAACTTGCAACTATGAAAAGATATTTTCTTGTGATGGATTTGTCCCTGTTTGTAAGTTATGTAATTATCAAGTTTGCAATATCTGAAATTTTGAAATACACTCCGAAGAAACTAATGGTTAACCAATCATACACAACTAACACCGAACCAATCATACACTCCAAAGGAACTAACATTAACTAGTCAAAGAGTTGTAATGTCCCCTTCTCGATATTAATTCTATGAAGACCCTTAGCCCAATTCTCTTCTGAGGGCTTAAGGGGTGTGAAAAAGGGGATAAAGGTGGTGGCTTTTATTTTAAGTTGCTCAAGTAATTTCTTGTGTTTGTTTTATAAAGTTATTTATAATAACATCTCTTAAAGTGATTAAGAAGAAAAAGGTAAAAGTCAATGAAAAAATAAAAGTGGCAAATCATAAAAAATATTAAATATAAAGTGGGGTGACCCATATGGGTGTTTCCTTTGGGGTTTGAGAGGAAAAAAGGATAAATAGAGGTGTGGGGAGCTATAAGAAGCATCTTTTGCCAATCTATTTTCTCTCATTGCATGTTAAGCTATTTTCCCTCGCATCAAATCTTCTAAGGATGAAAACCCTTAACGAGAAGGAGCCTTGGGGACAAAACATCAAAGGTTTGAAGGTTGGGGAACGAAAACTCTTCAACTTTGTGAGGTGTATCCACACGAGATTTACTATTGCATTACACTTCAGATTTTTAGTAATTGGAAAGCCGTGTTTTAGATTTAGGACATGTTTTGGGGTTGTTTTCACTTCATATCAGTTGGGCTTTATTTCAGATCTGATTTTTGTGGGGTTTGAATTAGCCAAACCATAGTTGACTCCAAGGAATTTGCAGCTGGGAAATTTTGGGCATTTTTTGGCTAAAAGCGACCACCTAGGAGAGTGGTGCGATCCCTTTTGGAAGGGTATTACTTTGATGTACAAACTGGAGAGATTTGGAGACCTTTTGACATCATTGAAGGCCATTTTGACATCATTTTCCAGCCCTCTATTGGTACATTTTCAATAATAATCACTGCTGTTATTTTCTACATTGTTCCAGCCCTTAATTTATTTTTATAAATTCATATAAGTGTAGAAAAATTCAGATTTCACTTGTGGGTTGTTCTTAGACCCCAAATTGCCATTTTTGGCCTTGTGGGTATCTTGGAAAGTGATTATTTGAATAAATAAAAGCTATTTTCAGTCTGCTGTTCATTATTGTTTGTATTGGCAGTTTGATATCATTTAAAAATCATTTTTGTGGAGTTTTCAGTTTTATATAATTCAGATTTAAAAAGAGGGATATTACAATGGTATTAAAGCTGTGATTCTCCCAGCCTGTGAAGGAGAAGATCAATTTTGCATGGACGCAGGTGAAGAGGGTTTTAGATATCACTACTCAAGAAGAACTCCGGAAAGGAAGGTATGGGTGATAGAGAAAGACCTCCACCAATAGATGAGATGAGCTATTTGAATGAAATGTTCACTAGAGGTAACATGGAATTGCAAACTCGTTTGTTGGATGCTCAGAGGGATCTAAGAGACTCCTTTGTAGGAGCTATTGTTGATTTGATTTGATCTATATAGGGGCTAAACACTACCAGACCAAACCCCAAGGTAATCATGGTGAAGGAAGCTCTTCTACCAATCGTGTAGAAAGACCCACTCTAAATTTTTCGTGCCAAATTATTACAAAGAGAAGAGCCACAAGTGGATTAGAACAACCAAGCACTTGGAGTTCTTTGATGAATGCGATCTTTATGGGGAAGAATATGCATATTTGAGTAACAACACAAGCGATTTACTTTCTTTCAAAATTTTTGCTAACTAAAGAGAAGTGAAGGACCAAAGAAAAATAAGGTGAGTCATCAAGAGCCAAAAAGAGATATCCAACATAGATTGGGTAAGATTTCTTTTCCTACAAATGATGGTATTGATAAATGCTTAGCTAGAGCTTGGTTACAAAAATTAGACACTTATTTGTCATTAAACCGCATGTATGAAGAAGAGCCCTTCGAGTTTATTATTTTGCATTTAGAGGGTGTGACTCATGAATGGTGGTTTCATGGCATAATTACGGAAGGACATGATTCTATTACCACTCTTGATGAGTTTAGTCAAAGGCAAACAAAAAGGTGTTAGGAAATAATTGTTCATAGTGTGAACATTAATATTATTTGCATATTTGTAATATAAACAACTCATTTAATGTTGTAATAGTTTAATTATATTGGTGAGTTGTGAGAACAACTCATGTAGATAGAGTTGTGTGAGAGAATAAAGGGATTGAGAGTGATTTGTGGGAGAGGTTGAGAGATTTGGGGATGAGGATAGACTCCTTGATAGTAGGAGTTCTTCCATCTATTTATATTGTATTCCTCCATCACATTTGCTATCCCTAAAGAATTAAATTGCAATATTTTTATATTCGGTGTTTGATTAGTGTGCTTTTATTTTGTCAAATAAAACCAAAATTAATAAAAAGGTTTACTAGAAAATATCTGAAAGTGCATTTTAGAGAGTTGGCACAACTCAAACACGAGACTTCAGGTAGATAAGTATGTTGCTGATTTTTAGAAACTTGTAGTCATGGTTTCGGATGTGAGTGAAAGAAGGTTGGTTGTTTTTATACATAGAAGGCTTGACCGAACCTCTTAGGGGCTTGGGAAAGGCTTTTGAGCCTCCTCCTCTTTAAGATGCCATCAAGAGATCATTGAATTTGGAAGCTTCAAGCTGTTAAGAGTAGAAATCTGCCCTTTAGACAGCCAAGAGGGACTTCATTGGGGGGCGGTCTAGACCCTCATTTCAAGGGCAACCAAGAACAACCCCTATTAGCCAAGCAAGGAAGCCAATTCGGTAGGGCATGACACTACAAAGAGAGCCTCCAAGGAACAACAAAGAAGGCGATAATACAAGGAGTGAATTAAGGAGAAAAAATCTTTGTTTTTCGTGCAAGGATCTTTGGACTCCCGACAATCGTTGCTTGGGCAATGGCCAAGTTCACTACATATAGATAATTTTAGATCGGGATGAAGAAGTACAACGAAAAGAGGAAGAGTCCCATGAAGATGGAAACCAAGAGAAAGAAGAAGTCGACCACTTGGATAGTCCTCTTCCTATACTATCCAAAGCTCTAAGGTACCACCCCTTTCATGTAAGAGGAGAATTAAAAGGTAAGAGAGTTACTATTTTAATAGATAATGGTGCAACTCATAATTTCATAGATGTTGATTTGGTTAAGAGATTAGGTCTGCCATTAGAAAATTTCAAAGGTTTCAATGTCATGGTAGCAAATGGCCTCTCCTTCCCTTGTCGAAGAAGATAGCACAACTGAAAAGGATAATTTTTATGTGGTTGGTAATGTAGAAACTAATTTGGTTTTGGGTGTGCAATGGTTGCACTCTCTTGGAGAATATACACAAAATTATCAAACAATGGAGCTCAAATTCAAATCAGCAGACCAAGAGATAGTGCTACATGGTATGACAAATGGAACACCCATGGTTCTAACTACAAAAAGGATGGAAATAACATTTCATAGATGGAAAATTGCTTGGGCAAGCGAGTGTTTAGTAACCTCTACGAGTCGATTTTGGAACAACAATATAACAAAGATATTCAGGCCATCCATGACAAGCATGCCAAAGTTTTTGATAATCTTCCTCATGGGTTACCACCGGATAGAGGGTTTGATCACACGATTGAGTTGTAACCCGAAAATAAGTCGATAATTACTACATACCGTCATCCTAGAGTCTACGAAGAAGAAGAAATTGAGAAGGCCATTAAAGAGTTCTTAGAGATGGGTTACATAAGGCCTAGTTCTATTCCTTTTGCATCTTGATTGTTCTTGTAAAAAGAAGGATGGAACTATGAGAATGTGCATTGATTTCCACTTATTGAACATGAGGACAATCGAAATGGGTACCTCATACCTAGGATTGATAAACTCATTGATGAGCTACATGTATCTACATATTTCTCCAAGATGGATTTGAGATCGGGTACCATCAAATGCGGGTAAAAGTATAAGATGTTTACAAAACTACTTTTAGATATCATTTTGGCCATTTTGAGTTTCTTGTGATGCCTTTTGGTTTGACTAATGCCTTTGGCTACATTCCAATCTTGTATGAATAATGTGTTTAATCAACATTTGAGGAACTTTGTTCTCATCTTCTTTGATGCTATATTGGTTTATAACAAAACATAGGAGGAGCATCTCCAACACTTGGATATGGTTTGTGAATTTTTGAGCAATAATCACTTTATGCTAAGGAATCAAAATGTGAATTTGGCATGACTGAAATTTAATATTTGGGGCATGTTATCAATGCCAAAAGTGTTTATGTGGATCCACAAAAGATCCTAATCATCTTGGATTGGCCTCCACCCACCACTATGACACATTTGAGGGGATTCTTGGGATTATGCAATTACTACAAGAGAATCGTCAAAGGTTTTTCCCAACGTGCTACCCCTTTATTTGAGTTAACCAAGAAACGAGCTTTTAGTTGGTGGAACAACCCAAGCTACATTTGACAACTTGAAAAAAGTAATGAGCACATGTCCTGTACTTGCTATTCCAAAGTTTTCTATTCCTTTTATACTTGAGTGTGATTCTTCGGGAAGTAATAGGAGGTGTTTTGATGCAAAGGGGACACCCCATTGCTTTTGCAAGTAGAAAGCTTAAGGAAGCGAAAAATAAGTTTTCAATCTATGAAAAAGAAATGTTGGCTATCATGCATGCTTTGCGTAAATTTAGACAATATTTGGTATGCGGAAGATTTATGGTCAAATCTGGTCACAATAGTTTGAGATACTTTTTGGGGCAAAAGGATTTGAATGACAGAGACAACAAAAATGGGTAAGTAAGCTCCAAGCCTATGATTTTGACATTGAGTTTGTTAAAGGAAAAAACAACATAGTTGTTGATGCTTTGTTTAGAAAGCCCATGTTGTGGTTTCTAATAGAAATTGCAGGGGAATGGAAGGCTCACATCATAGCAAAATAAGCCAAGATCGAGTTCACAATCGCCATAATTGAAGGTACATTGAATGATGAAAAATACTAAGTAGTGGATGGGCTAGTTTTATATAAGAATATAGTCTTTTTAGTATAAGATTCCAAGGTGAAACACACAATTTTGAGGGTTGTCCATGATTCTCCTTTGGTGGGGCACCAAGGCTTCTTCAAGACCTACAAATAAGCAAGAGAGGTATTTTTGGAAGGGCCTCAAAGATGAAGTATTGCAACATATTAGAGAGTGTCTTAAATGCCAAAGAAATGAGGTAGAGCATGTGTTTCCAGCTGGTTTCTTACAGCCACTACTCATTTCAATAAAAATGGGAAAACATATCCATGGACTTCATCACGGGGCTACCCTTAGTCAATATAAGAATTGTTTGTTTGTAGTGGTTATTAGACTCACAAAATTTGCCAATTTCATGCCACTTCTAACTAAGTATGACGCTCCATTGGTGGCTAATATTTTTTCAAAGAAGTGTTTAGATTGTATGGGCAACCAAAGAATATTGTGAGTGATAGGGACAATGAGTTTTTAGTCAACTTTGGCAAAAAAATTCAGATTGGTAGGTACATAGTTGACTCAAGCACTAGCTATCATCCACAAATAGATGGGAAAACCAAAGGAGTTAATAAATTGGTGGACGGATACTTAAGAATCTTCATTTTAGGACAATCGATCTCATGGAAAAGATGGGTCTATATGTGTGAGTATTGGGACAACACTTCTCATCTTATGTCTATTAAAATGACTCCTTTTAAGGCTCTATATGGTTATGATGATTTTTATTCATAGATGTGCTTCTAACCGCTAGTAGAGTGCCCAGGGCACAAAATTTGGTACATCAATGTCAAGAAGTGTTACAAATGTGCAAAGAGAACCTCCAACATGCCCAAAATCAGTAGAAACTCTATGCAGATCAACAATGTGTAGATAGAAGTTTTGAGGTAGATGACATGGTTTTTTTGAGGTTGCAACCTTATAGGAAAAATTATACAAACAAAGTGGTAAGGAGAAGCTCAAGCCTTGTTTTTATGGGCCCTACAAAGTGCTAAGAAGAGTTGGTGAGGTAGCATATGAGCTAGAGCTACCGGAACATAGCAAGATTCATAATGTGTTCCATGTTTCATGCCTTAAAAGAGCACTTGGCCAACATATAGTTCCTTCGGATGATTAAGGCAAACTCATTTTTGTTCTGGAAGCTATCATTGATGTAAGAGAGAAAAGATTGAGAAACAAGAGCATAAAAGAGTATTTAGTTTGTTGGAAGGATTTGCCAATGGAGGATGCCACTTGGGAAGGTGCAACAATTTTGGAGCATCCCAACCTACAATTGCTTGTGGGCAAGCAATTTCGGGAGGGGAGGACTGTAATGTCCCCTTCTCGATATTAATCCTATGAAGACCCTTAGCCCAATTCTCTTCCTGGGGGCTTAAGGGGTGTGAAAAAGGGGAGAAAGGTGGTGACTTTTATTTTAAGTTGCTAAAGTCATTTCTTATGTTTATTTTATAAAGCAACTTATAATAATGTCACTTAAAGTGATTAAGAGGAAAAAGGTAAAAGTCAATGAAGAAATAAAGTGACAAATCATTAAAAAAATATAAAGTGGGGTGACCCATATGGGTGTTTCCCTTGGGGTTTGTGACAGGAGAAAAAGGATAAATAGAGGTGTGGGGAGCCATGGGAAGCATCTTTTTCCAATCTATTTTCTCTCATTGCATGTTAAGCTATTTTGCTTGCATCAAATCTTCTAAGGACAAAAACCATTAAGGAGAAGGAGCTTTGGGGATGAAAACCTCCAAGGTTTGAAGGTTGGGGAATGAAAAATCCTCAACTTTGTGAGGTGAATCCACCCAGGATTCACTATTGTGCCACACTTCATATTTGTAGTTATTAGAAGGTTGTGTTTCAGATATAGGGCACATTTTGGGGCTGTTTTCAAATCATATGTGTTGGGCTTCATTTCAGATCTGATTTTTGTGATTTTGGTGTGGTTTGGATCAACTAAACTATAGTTGACTCTAAGGAATTTGCAGTTGGAAAATTTTGGGATTTTTTTTTTTGGCTAGAAGCGACCACTTAGAAGAGTGGTGCGACCCCTTTGGAAGGGTATTACACCGTTGTATAGACTGTAGAGGATTGCAGAACTTTTGACATCATTAAAAGCCATTTTGACATCATTTTCCAGCCATCTATTGGTACATTTTCAATAATAATCACTGCTGTTATTTTCTACATTGTTCCAGCCCTTAAATTATTTTTGTAAATTCATATAAGTGTAGAAAAATTTAGATTTCACTTGTGGGTTGTTCTTAGACCCCAAGTCACCATTTTGGGCCTTGTGGGTATCTTGGAAAGTAATTATTTAAATAAGTAAACTCTATTTTTCATCTGTTGTGCATTATTGCTTTAATGAGAAGTTTGCTATCATTTTAGAAATCATTTTTGCGGAGTTTCCAGTTTTATTTAATTCAGATTTAAAAAGGGATATTATAGGAGTCCTATTTGTTGTAGTATCTCGAAAAGTGAAAAGATTATCCTATTGCATTCAATATCTTATTATAAGTCAATAAAGAAAAGAAACTATATTTAATTTAGATTTTACATTGGCCAAAAATACCAATAAATGAACTGTTATCACTAAAAAACAACACCCTCACGATTTATCATGAATGACAATCAATGTTCTTGGGTAACATGGGATTGTCTCCAAATGTGGGACCTTACTGCTTGAGACAAACCTCAAGAGAAGTTTGCTTCCTCTAACAATTCCTAATACTAAAACTACTCCTATAACTAGAAATTCAACTACCTAATCCTAATCTAACAATCCAAGGGACCAGGGTTAGAAGGAGATGAAGGAAAGGGAAATCCTAAGCTAACAAAGGTGATAGTACCAAGAAAAGGGAGATGAACACTCTCAATGAGGGAAAATGGGGAAAAATGGGCAAAGAGATGGCAAACATTTAGTGCCACAACCTAAAACAACATTTAACTTTCCATTTTCACAAAAAACAAAACACACACTGTAATGAATGAAGAGACAACAATGAAAATTGTTGGAGCTCAAAAAATTACACTGTGATGTGATCATGATGGATCAAGAATTATGAAGCATCAATGGGACTATCTCCAAGTTGTGGGACCTTGCGCAATTGAGACATACCTCCCAAGAAGGCTGGTTCTTCTACCTACTCCTACCGATCTTGCTACTCCTAAGGATAAAATGGAAATTCTAAGCTAAACATGCCAAGGAACTAGGGATAGAAGGATATGCGAGAAGGGGAAACTAAAACTAAGGAATGTGATAACATCAAAAGAAGGGAATGGACACGATAAACTTTGAGCAAAAGTGAAGGAAAATGTGTAGAGGAAGGCTAGACATGCGTAGCATAGACCAAAAAATAGCTACATAATCATTTCCATGATACACAATTAGAAAAGGAGAGACAAGGGACGTGAGGAGGCATAACTAATACACAACGTAAGTGAAAGGTAAGATAGAAGAATTAAAACTAGTTAAGACAAAAGGTAGCCACAAAACAATGCTTCTATTACTTCCAGAGATGCACAATATGTTCTGATATGGCGTATGAAGCCGATATCCACATTTAAAGACTAAATCTAAAGGTCTGTCACTCAAAATGCAAGGTAACTCCTATATAAACTGAAAGAGTCCAACGTTTTTAATGAGCAATGCTCTTACATTTATAGATGAATGAATGAGAGAAGAGGAAGAGGGGGGACAATTGGATTTGAATCTTCAACCACAAACAACCAACAATGAATACCCAAAAATTTCCTATAAAACCATCAAATGTGCTTCCTCATGTTTGATTGGCACGTAGGAGAAGGAAGGAGGTGAGATTTGAATCAAATAAGGTGGTTGAAGTGATCAGATACTGCATTAATGGCGTGAGGGACATTTTCATACTTCTCACCTACCTCATCCCACTAAAGTTTGAACTCAAGTGATATGAAGTGTAGCCCATGTCAACAACTATCCAACAAGACAAAAATGCCCAAATCTGATCTCTGTAGTAGAAATTATGGCAATTTGAAATCTGAGGTCGAACCGACACGCGGTGACGCATGCATCTTGGATGGGGGATAGGTGACTATTTATCTATTTTTTGTTTTCTGCCATATATCGCACCTTGGTTGGCGTTGTAATGATTTGGCACCCTTTTGGCCCACTTTGCATGTTATAAAAGCATTTTGACAGGTTGCCATGTGGCACAATAATTGGCGTAAAGAGAGGCGGGAATGGGCGTGTGGAGGGGAAAAGCGTGAAAGAAAAAGAAAAGAGAAGGCGTACAAAGGTAACATGCACAAGCACAAGAACGTGAACATACTTATAGGAGATAAGTATTTAGGTGGGGCACGAACATCAAAAGGTGATGCACGCACCAAGAAGGGGGCACACGAGAATGTCGGTGACTTTATTGGGAATGAAAAGTGCATGAATTCTTTGAGAGGAAGGTGAATGCACGGTGAGTGGACGTGAGGAAAAATGGAACAAATAGAGGAAAAGAAAGGGAAGATGAAAGGCACAGAAAGGAGGAGTGTGCATAAGTATGCGACGAATTACAACTAAGGAATTGTACCAAGAGGACAACTAAAGTGTGCGCAACCTGGAAAAAGGAACTTTAGAGCTAGAATAAGGATGTAGGTTGCCAAAATAACTAGGGGAGTTATTTTGGACAACAAGTAACATGAGATTGTCTCTAAATGTGGGACCTTACTGCTTGAGACAAACCTCTAGAGAAGTCTGGTTCCTCTAACAATTCCTAGTAATAAAACTACTCCTATAACTAGAAATGCAACTACCCAATCCTAATCTAACAATCAAAGGGACCAGGGTTAGAAGGAGATGAAGGAAAGGGAAATCCTAAGCTAACTGAGGTGATAGTACTAAGAAAAGGGGGTGAACACTCTTAGTAAGGGAAAATGGGGAAAAATGGTAGAGAGTAGGAAGACATAACTACCACAACCCAAAACAACATTTAGCTTTCCATTTTCACACAAAGCACAACACACCTATGATGAATGAAGAGGCAAGTAAACACAATAAAATACATCTAGGGTAGAGAATAGCCACAAAACATGAATTTTATTGCTTAGGAAGATGAACTGTTCATTACATTACATTATGAAGGCGATAATACATTACAAAACATCTAAATCGAGGTCTGACTTGAAAACATTTGATACAACACTGGATGATGCCCTTGCATTTTGAGAGGGTCCAACCTTTATAAATGGGAACCATTTTACTATAGAAAAATGGGAGAGAGAGAGGAGGGAAACCTAAATTCCTACCTTGACCACCAACAACATGTATTAAATCTCTGAAAACCATCATGTGTAGTCATACTTAATTAATTATGGTGTTTAAGTGCATGTAACTATGTTTTCAATGCTGGAATATTTTTCTCATATTTCTACCTCCTAAATCCCCAAAATTTTGAATTTTATGATTCCAAAATGAAGTGCAGGACAAGACCTTTCCAACAAGCCCAAGTTTTTCAAAAATGGAGGCTTGGAGAGAAAGATACAAACGGAAATACAAAATCCGAGTGTGAGTTTTGTTATAAAGCGTGAGCTGCAATTTTGGTTTCAACTTCCGCAAAGATGCCACACAGCGTTAAAGTATTGGATAGGGAATTCAAGGATATATTTACAATCCACATGACTGTAATTTCTACATTTTGACCATTTACCTCCGACGAGGTGACACACGATCTAAGGTGGGTGTCGGAGCTTCGATTTCACCTTACATCTTTGCGGGACTACGCAAATATGGTGCCTCCCCGCATTTTATACACAAGCATCGAATGACCTCCGTGTGTCCAATATGCAATCGAGAATTAGACCACCGGATGCATTTTACAGTTCCGTTGCGAAAGCTGCAGTGCAACCTTGCATGTCGGCTCTAAATCCCCACCGAGACACCACATTGTGTCGAGCGGCAAGTTTCGTGAGAGGTACTTTGCACTTTTCCAAACTCGCACAAATGACTAAATGTCACTTAACTCCTCGAGTCCAATAAGGATTGTTGTTGGGGCTTGGGGTGCGGATTGCAATTGTGCACTTTGCAAAACTATAAATTAATATAAAAGTCCTACCAAGGCTTAAAAATGGGGCTAAGTCTAAAATTATTTCTATAAGGTGTCAAAATAGTCTCAGGGGTTATTTTGGACAACAAACCATAGTATATACAAATTTTTTAATGTGCATAACTAGACACATTCTACAAACATATTCATGATTTTAAACATGTGGTCTAAGACAAATGGATACTATTATGAACATTTCCTAAATTAGCGAAAGTAATTGAATTGTATAATTACAAAATTGTATGTTTATTATGATATATATATATATACTCTTCTCATGTGGATTAACAATTATATTGAAAAACATACTATCATCATGTACTCTAGAGTATTTTGTTTTTCATTGTCATGATTCTTAGCTTTGAGGCTGCACTTTTTGTTAAATCTTGGTTTATCTTTTTATCATTGTATCTCAATTCTCTAACATTGATTCAATAATACATATTGGATTTTGGCTTATGTAATGATTATTCAACTAATGGTTTCAGCCCTCAAGTTTTATCTTATTTTAGTTTATTTATTTATTTTCAGCCCAAATGTCTAGAGGGTAAAGAAGTGCATCAAGAGGTACAAATCTGCGACCAAAAGATGAAAGAATTCACTCAAAAGCTACATGTTTAGAGGGTAAATAAGCGCATCTAGATGGTACATGTATGTGGCCAAACGATAAAAGACGTACCTAGAAGGTACAAATCTATGTCTAATGGATAAAAGACTACATCCAGAGGGTACACGTATGTGACCAAAGGATAAAAAAGCGTGCCCAAAAGGTACAAATCTACGTCCAACAAAAAAGACTACATGTCTCGAGGGTAAAGCATTGCATCCAGAGGGTACATGTTTGTGACAAAGGATAAAATAATGCACTTAGAAGGTACACATCTACATCTAGTGGATAAAAAATACATTTAGAAGGTACATGTCTAGAGAGTAAAGCACTGCATCTAGAGGGTACATGTATATGGCTAGAGGATAAAAGCATGCACCCAGAAGGTACAAATCTATGTCCAATGGATAAAATACTGCATCTAGAAGGCACAAATATGTGTCTAAAGGATAAAAACATGCTTTCAAAAGTACAATTGTTGATACAAACTTAGACTATAAATATATATATTTTTGGTACCCATATAAAAAAACAAAGAGAAATCTAGAAAGTTTCTCCAAAAATTCGGAGAATTGATAAATTTTATTTCTCAATAAAATTAGTTTATATGAAATTATACGTATTTTTTGAAAATGTGCTAAAAAAACCCTTGAAAATGCCCAAAGTTGACTATGTCGAGAACATTTCGAGTTACTGATAAATTCTAAGGTTTTGGCACCTTACAAACACAATGGAATAGTTTGTTTCCCTTGAAATGTATGTTGCGAGAAAACAACTTCTAGTAGACATAAGAAATTCCAAAAAATATGATTAAAAAAATTACTTGCAAAAATAACTTATAGATGGATGTCTACAACATCTATTGCTTTGATACCATGAAAGGAACAAAACCAAATTGTTCCAAGCCATAAAGATCTCATATGTTAATAGAATATCACATTCATGAAAGTAATTTGATAGAGCAATATCATATACTATGGAACTCTATACAATGCCCATTTACATTCCAATGAATTCAATCCAATACATTACCTTACATTAGCTCAATAATCAGATGTAGATATATGAGGAGGGAGTGTAACTACCACCTAGTTAAGTGGTGAGAATTCTAACTAACTGATATTGGTAGTTAAGCTTACTCTATAAGACTAACAAGCTAACTCTACAAGACTAGAAAACTAACTCCACACAACTAGTAAACCTAAGCAAGCTAACTCAACAAGTGTAGGGATAACCCAAGTGCAAGAATTATCCTAATAAACAAATAAAAGGATAAATAATAACCTACACCAACATCAATTTGACTCATGACCTTATTAATCGTAGGAGACTATAGGTGCCATAATTGTTGGAAAATTTATGTAAGAAAATTTAGGGAATTCTAAAATAGAATATTATTTCCCTTATGTTCAAGAAAATGCTCTTTTATATTATGCGAAATGAAATTCCAATGAGAAAATTAAAGATAGTTTCTTGTTCTTGAACAGGAGATGGTTGTGAATGATGCAATGGTAGAGAAAAATGAAAAGCGAGAAGAAGAGTTTCTATCTCCTCAAACATAAGATTTAAAAACTTAGAATTATCCTTAGAATGAAGAAGACAATTATTGTAGGATATAATTTTTCTAACAAATCCTATTTAAAGGCTATTAAAACTCTATCTAGACGAGAAATGCATAGTTGTTGACAGTGTTGAATGCAAGTTTGCAAGTCCAATATTGGAGCTAGGTACATCACATAACATTCTTTGCATAGAGGAAGATGTTATGATAAATAAATTCAAAGGACTATGGAAAATATTTTATAGTTCTATATTTATTGAAAGTATGAACATGGCTAGAGGATGATGAAATTATGAACTATGAAGAAATAAGGGAGCATGTTTTGAAGAAAGAATAAGAGAAAATTTAAGATATTGGTATTGTGAGAGAAGATAACAATAGATTGAAAATGATAATATTTGATTTGGTGAAGAAAAGTAAGATACACTGTGAGATGATTAATAATTTGAGTCTATCGATCTCACAATTGAAAGATCATCTCAATGCAAGAAGATTTGAAACAACAAGTATCTAAAAAGGAAAGATCTTAGCCAAATGACAAGTGGATGAGGAAGAAATGGATAGAAATTAACAAAAAATATTCAAGATGTATTTTCTATGAATCTCTCCATTTATGTTTTAAAATATGTTGTCATAGTGTGGGTTTACGTCTAAGCCACGAGGTTCCAATATCAAATTTTAATTAATATCAACAATAATGCAATTTTTTTCCAAAGGGATCACATGATTCCTTGAAAGAGTTCTCTTTGGTTTTTTCATTTACATAATATGATAATTTACAAAATAATTGAATTGTTGTACAACATATTATTTCAAGGAATGCAAACTAATGCAGTCAAGGTATGGGCCATCCCTCGTAATTTTAACAACACACTTGAGCATTTTACTCTACAAAAATCTTGTTCCCATAACACAAGTATACTCCTATCCACATTAGAACATTATTCACTTTGTACTAATTGAAATCTTTCAATGAAGACAATACAAAATCTCCCTTTAATTGCGAGATCACAATGTCATGGTAATAATATATTTCAAAAGTTTAGAACTACTAAATATGCATAAAAAGGGTATGGAGGGAAAGATTCCACTTATAAATTATCAACTCATGATTCAAACGCTTCTATAGTTCTTAGTAATTGTTTAATCTATCATTTTTAAAGATGTAAAGTAGATTTCAGTGATAGATTAGTAACATTACCTATTGTTGTTTGGCTAATACAAAAACACATTTCTTTTTTACACTTATAGGCATTCTACATTAGTTTGGAGCCCACTATATCAGTTTAGCTCTCAGATTTAAAAATAAATAAATTTATATGTTAGACATGAAAATCGGTTCTATTATTTCAAAAAGGATACTTTTCTTTATACAGATTATTGGTAATGTTATGTGAAACATTCTATAAAATTAGGATTGCACTATAACACGGTGCACCATGTTATCCCTATAATAATGATATATATTTAATTTATTAGCAATTTATCGACCCACATCTATTTTTGTTAGAAAAACCGATTATTTGCATTGCCTTTTGTATAACTCGCCACCCATTCATTCACTTCAATTGACATGTTTTATTTGTCAATTGGTTCAAACTTTTAATCACCATGTCATCCTTCCTATAACACCAAATCTTGACCTAGACCAACATATTTACTTCAACATTTCATCTAATTTGGTTCTCATTCACTTTTTCAATAAACATATTGAAATTTCACTTATTAATATAGAAAGTACTTTTTACAAGCTTTACAATATGAGGAGTTTTATGTGTGGCTTTTAATTTCTATAAAAAATGACTAAACTATGGTTTTTGTTGGCCTTAAAAATTCTGTTATTTATTTCTCTCATATAATTAACTTATGATGGTGCTCTTTGTTGGGATAGTTTCCTACTCAAGAATACTCGTGGATCTAATGAAGATAAATCCCTTGTGTTCTTATCACAATGGTTCCCTACTTTCCATAATCATCGTTGATGTACATGTGGTGTTATATGAGAAATTTAGCCTTGTTCAATGGTCTATTATGGGGGACTACTTGGAGTTGATGGTTGCAAATTTGCATGGAATGGACAAGAAGACATTTGGTTCCACAAAGGATGTTATGGTAGAAATATTTTACATGACTTCTTGTGGAGTTCAAGCCAACATTTTACCATCCTTTGCAAATGGAGGAAGATTCTTCCCTACATGTGGGAGGATAAATTAACAACTCATTGCTTTGGGTAATGGGTAGATCACATGGGCATTTCACCAGCCAACGTACTTCCCTCATACCCCTCTACATAATTGTCAAAATTGATGGAATGATCATCAATATTTCCACGCTTATCTGCGGAGCTATTGGTTGATACGATGCAAGGGCTGATTTTGATGGCGTTTATAGATTTTGCATGATTTTAGCCGTAAAATATTTGCAATTTTTAAAAATAACTATCATGTATGCTTTGCATATTTAAAATATGACCATCACTTATTATATAGGTTTATATGCAAACTATATAAATATATATTCAAAAAATTTAAATAAAGAGATTAAAATTTAATATATTTTATTAGTAGTGTGTAAATCACATTGTTTTATACTTTAGAAAGATATTATTGGAAAATTACTATCACCTAATTTTTTTTTGATAGGTATAAGTAGCCATAAAATTTAACCCTTGGTGGATGACATAACAAGAATGAACTATAATGCACAAAGACCCAGATGGACGAGATGATCTCACTTACATATTAGACACAAAACCTATTTGGTATTTCAAGAGGATATAAAGTGTATATTTGATGAAATGGGGATGTAAGTGGGGGCATGATATCTAATTTTCAGGTGTAGGGTTCCATGAACCTATTTTTCAACTATTGGAGGGATTAAGTCAAGAAGACCATTTGCAAATAAAAGGAAATGAAATATGGCTGCAAATGTGGAAGGAATGGGAAGAAAAATGGGAGGAAGCAAGAAAATGTGCTTGGGAAGAAAAATAAATAGTCGGGATGATGAAACATATGTGAGATTAGGAAGAAGGGCCATGTGAAGGAGGAATGAAGATTTTCACGTGCCTTTAATATTTATACATGGTTTTGAAATATTTATATTTGAGGTTGGTTTTCTATTTGTTATTTGTGTTTTTTTAATTCAAATTTTTGTTATTATACCATTCTACTCCCATAAATTCTATGATGGTTAGGATATTTTTTTCATGTCTTTTTTAAAGGGAAAAATTCAAGTTGAAAACATGACAACTTTACCCTAGTGTCAATTTTTTGATTGTAAAACCTACCGAAAACTCCTACGGATCACTTCCCCTCTATGTCAAGAATATCCCAATCCTAAAAGTACTCATATGTGTTGTAATAAACTTTTCCAATTGTTTTAAATGTGAAAACAAGTTCATGGAGTTCTTGCGATGTAGTTCTTCTCAAGAAAGAATTTCTACTAGAATTAGAAATGTCTATTCTTAGCGTTTCGAGGCGGTGTGCACCCCTAGGAGTAGAGTTGAAGGGATAAATTCATCGAGAAATGGTATTGAGGAGCTAAGATCATATTTCAAGTGATTTAGGAAAGTTTAGGGAATATTTGAAGGTTTAGGGACAAGTTCAGTGAAAGTGGGTTTTGAAGGTGAAGGAGCTTACAGTTCAAAATAGTGCATGAGCTTTGGAAGATGATTCCAAGAGCTATGTAAAGAGTTAGAAGTCAAAAAATATACCATTGTAAAGATGATTTAATTCTATAAATTATGGTGTTTTCAAAATTTTCACAAGACAAAGGAACTTCTTTCCTGACCCATTTTTGGTAGGTACACCCTGTGGTCCTGAGAAAAAAGGCTATTATTTAGGGAGTTATAGGAAGAATTGGATAATTTAATCCATAAAATAATTCTTGAAAGTATTTTTATAGTCAAGTTTATATAAATAAGTACCCAAACATTCCTCACAGATCTCTGAAAACTTCATCTTTAAGGATCTTTCCAAGGTAAGCTTTCGAGACTTAGTCAATTTCATAGGTGGACACATGTCACTCCCAAAATGAGGTGCCGTTTTTGTGCCACCTATCCCATCCCCTTAGGAAATTTGGGACAAAAAATTTACCCATGCCTAGTTAAGCCCCATGGTCCATCACATGACCCTCATGAATCCCGGTGAGGTCAATTAAGCCCTTTCTCACCTAATCCTAGACCTTCTCATCATGAAACCACAAAGTGACACTTGTCACTCCTAGGTGAGGGTGAAATTTTATATCCCATATGTCCTATCACCTTGGGATAGTTGGGATACAAAAATTCACCCCATGCCCATGTTATCCCTTGATTCATCATGTGACCCCGGGAAGGCTCCATAGGCCATTTACACCCCCTTCTTGTTGGAAGCACAATGGTGAGAGGGGGAGGGTGAATCAATCCTTAAAATCAATTATTTCATTTACCATTAATATCCATCCATTCATATTCATTCAATAATAGCTTATTAGGTGTGCACAATACATTCAAATACCATAACACGTGAGAGAGAACACATAGACACACGATTTAAGTGAGAAACCCTCATGGGGAAGAAAACCCACTAAAAAAAATAAAAATTTCTATGTTTCAAATTTAGTGAGGCACCAACCCCTAGTTTAGTAGAGCACTAACCCTACAAGGAACACTAACCCCTAATTCAGTGAAGTACCCACTCTGCAAGGAGGATACAACCCCATAAGATGAATAAGCACCAAATCAACCACCTAATGATGATGATATCTGATTTTTTTCCTGACCCAACTGATGGAGATCATAATTTCATCTCATAACACACCTTCAAAACCTCTTCAACTTACTATATCTTCTTCTTTCACAACTTGTCTTAGCTTAAAACCCTTGCACACATGCTCTCTATCATTCCTAAACTGTCACACACTTCATCGAGATATGAAATCATGTAATAGAAGCTTCTTCACACCATTAGGTAGGTCACATTTTTCCTCTCTATGCACTTGTTCAAATTTAAACTTAAACTTCATTTTTATGCCCTTATCATATCATTAGAACAAAGCATGTCTATTCTACATCATAATTTTGACCAATAAAGACTTAAAAAATCCCCAAAAATTTCATTAAAATATTCACATTGGGACCATGTAGGTCGCCCATGCCCAAAACTACTAAACATGCACACAATTAGCTCAAAATCCCATCACTTGGATGAGCTAAAAACACAAATGTCCAAACCATGATTATTCAAGTTCCAAAATTCATCACATATGTGTAATATAACATTAAACATAATCCATGGTCATTAATTATCTTTCACCAATCAAATTTATAATAACAAACTCAAGAAGGCTTATATCCTTCTCAAAATAGTTGTTTCTAACACCCTCTCTTCACCTTTGGGCCTTAAGAACACCCAAGAACAATCCAAATATGACAAGTAACCACTATATGGAATTATCATTACATTTAGATCTATCTACCCAAACACATTTCCACCCATCAAACCACATACCACCACTGTTGTCATAACCCCTTCCACAATACCCATTAACACTCACACCACACCCTTACCCATAACCTGACCTATACCTAAATCCAAACCTATACCCACAACATTTACCTCCACTAAACCTATTACCACTTTAGGGGTCACCCCGACCACCAGCCTTACTCATCCACCTATTAAACTAGATTTAGCTACTTACACATTAATACCACACCTACCCGACACCCAAACCCAAGAAACAAACTCATCAACCTCATACCCCTACCACACCAATCACACCCGCACTTGTCCCATCTGCCTTAAGACCTCAGCTGCCCAACATGGTCAAGCACCCTTCACCCATCCATAAACCAATAACACAACCACCCATTCCTGCCTCAAAATATCTAACCTACCCAGGCACACCACATGACTCATACCCTCACCTATAGTCTCTTTACCACCAATACCTCTGATACCTTCAACCATTGCTTCACTACCCACTACACTTTAGTCATTATCCCTCACACCTCAAGCACGACCCACGTCATCTACCTTCATAGCACCCCCATTATCCCCATGGGTAACTTGCCCTCTTCCTCCATCTACTTTTCCATCTAGACCTTGTACACCCACATCACCTTTACCCAAGAAGGTGCAACCCAAAAACAAAACCCCACTACCCCATAATAAGGTAGTCAAAACAACCCCACATCCTCTTACCCATCCATCTACTATACCCCTACCTAAACGAACCCAACCGATACCTCAAACCACATTGGCATCTAAAACCATAACTCGATCCGTTCTACTCTTACAAAAATAGTTCCTTGACAATCAACCACACCTACACCCAAACCCATGTTCACTTCCCATTATGATCCACTAGCAGGGTCCTATGCCAAAATTTTAACCAACCTCCTTGAGACTTATGTCATCACATTACCGCCACTTAGACCTTATGACCCCCTCAAACCCAAGCCAAAAGGGTTTGATGATACTAAAATTTTCACATACCATCATGTGCCAGGGCATGATGTGGAGAACTGCAAGGCCTTGAAAACCATCCTTATCTAATTGTGTCCACCGGAAACCAACTTTGATGATGACGACCTTCTGGACGAGGACCTTGCTTCACCTAAACCCATTCCCACACTACCCACTCAACAACCACAACCTCCACCCTCACAGCTCCCAGAACCACACACAAAGTTTGAAATTAATATGGTTTGCATCAGAGAACTTGCCACGCCACCACCCAAATGTCGTTGTGCCCAACTGACCTCATAGGGATTTTCTCCTCTAGTAGGTTTTTTCCTTCATGTCATTATACCACTTACCCTATACCCTCTCTATTTGACAATTTCCCTCAAATCAACATGGTACATGTCACTACGTGTGCGCAGAAGGGTAAAGAAAAGGCAATTGACCCACCAACCAATCCTATACCCAACATACCATCTGCCCCCATACCTAAAATAACTATCCGTGGCCCCACATACCCAATTTCAAATGGCATCACACATCGCACCATGCTCAAAAAATTACACCAATCTCCCCTCAAAATGTCCTTATATGACCTCATCCAAACCTCAAAATCCCATCGTCAAGCCCTCGTGGAGGTTATTCAATCTATCGAGGTTTTACCCAATGAACCTACACGCATAGCCTCCATTATCACACCCCATCATGTAGCCTCTCTCACCAAATTAAAACCTTCATCCACACCTCACCTTGTTCACCAAGTGGCCTCCTCGCCTTCTTAGAGGCAGAGACCGCACCATACCAAAACAATGACCCGGACCCAACCCTCTTCATCTCTGTCCACATTAATGACATACGGGTGCACCATTTGATGATCGATGGAGGCGCTAACATTAACATCATTTCATCCCATGCATTCTCTCAAATGTGTATACCGACAATTGCATGCATAAACATCCGGTCATGTTGCGTTCATTCAATGATGCTATCACCTCCACACTAGGCACCATCATCCTTCACATCTGCGTGGGACCCCCGCATTATTCGAGAATAATTTTATGTTTTGGAGGGGAATTCCAATAGAACTTGTTGCTTGGTAGACCCTAGATCGTGTCATGGGTTGTGTTCTTTCCACTTTGCATCCTTGTGTAAAGTTTGAACACGAAGGACACACTTATACCATTCAGGTGACCCATCACCTTTCAAAACATGCATCATACTTTCTTGACCCAAGGATGTACTCATACCGATCAAGCCGTCTACTTCTGCAACCAATACCACTTCACCTACACCTACACCCACACCTACCAAGTACCACCGCTACTTTTACCATACATACCTCCTCCACACCTACCACTGCTATAACCTCCATGGCTGACCCATTAGCTTCCCAATCCATTAACACCACCTCCACATCAACCTCGACACATCATCCATACCAGCTACCCACATACTAACCACTGATCCCTTGGAAGGTGTTTTTCAACGCCTCACTTTGGGGAGTACCGCCTATATAGTGTCAACACCTTCCTTACTCCACACGAGTATGGAAGCCTTCACCAACACCCTCGCTATGATCACCGTATAGGAGAATACCTCCTTTATGGTCCTCCTCATCTTTGTACTAGTCTCACTTATGGGGGACTTGATACTACCACTTACACACCTAAACCACCATCACAACCCCGCCCATTTTCTGCTGACTTCCAATCACTTACCAATCGCCGTTTCACCCATACCTTCCTGCACCACTATGCATGGAAGGGTTTTGATTTTAGATTTTATGAACAAGGTCACCATACCATTATTCCATGTACCACCCGTAAACATAATGACCATAGTGGTATCGGCTTCCTAGAACCTCCTATCAAACAGGACCACATTGAACTCATTGAGGACCCTAGCTATTCTTTACCTTCATCACCACCCTCACCGACGGAGTCGATGGATCCTGAATCTATCCCTCCTAACTTTTTTTTTTTCATAAACACTATTTCCTTGGGGCCTTTGACTTATCAACGTGAAGGCGAGGCATCTTCCACTCTTCCATTCTGTATTCTCGAGATGATTGATGACGACACACCTACCATTAACATCATTCAATGTCGGGATGATGAATCCATACTCACCTACCTTGGTGTGCGAAGACTCATATATTCATTGGTTGTTACCCTCGAGACACAAACCATGTTAAATAAATCAAATATTGAGATCAACATTCATACTCAGGATGACCCACACATCCTAAAGATCGAACAATCTTTAGATGCTGCTAAACAGGAAGCCATCACTTCTTTTCTTCGAGATCATAACCACGCTTTTGCTTGGTCTTACACAGACATGCCCGTATTGACCCCACCATAGTGGTCCAAAATATCATAACCGTTCCCGATGCCAAACCTATCAAACAAAAGCTGAGGAAAATGCACCCTCGCATTGCTCTTCTCGTCAAATAAGTTTTTCAACGTCTTCTTTCCATTTCCTTCATCTTACCCATTGATTATCCTCGTTGGATTTCTAACATTGTCCTGTTACTAAAGCAATAGGGGGACTCTACATTTGCATGGACTTCCATGACCTCAACCTCGCCTACCCGAAAGATGACTTTCCCTTGCCCGGTATTGATCAACTAGTTGACCTTACCATGGGTCATGAGATGCTCTCACTCATGGATGGTTTCTTGGGTTATAACCAAATTTTGCTTGCCCCAGAAGATCAACACAAGACCACATTCATTACCCCTTGGGGAACCTTTTGCTATCGAGTCATGCCTTTTGGCCTTAAAAATGCTGGTGCTACATATTAGCGTGCTATGAATTACATCTTGCACGATATCATGCATCGCATATTGGAAGATTTCGTGGATGATCTCTTGGCTAAATCTAGACACCACACCGAGCACCTCACTATCCTCGAAACCATCTTTGATCGCCTCAATAAATATTACGTCCGCCTTTAACCTAAAAAGTGTGTCTTCGCGGTTCTCTTAGGAAAGCTTCGGAATTTATTTTTTCCTCCATAGCATAGAAGTTGACCCCACTAAAGTCAAGGCCATTTGGAAATGCCTCCGCCACGACCTCGAAACAACTCCGTAGCTGCAAGGTAAATTGTAATCCATTCGTGGTTTCATTTCATAATTATCGGATCGGTGTCAACCATTTCATCATCTGCTTAGGAAGGATGTCTCCTTTATATGGGATGAGGACTATCACAAAGCTTTTGAGGCCCTAAAACAATACCTTCTCCAACTACCCGTACTCATTCCACCGAAAGACGATCAACCTTTTACCTATACATATCAGCTACCGATCATTCCTTGGGAGCCATGCTCGCTCATCATGCGATGAACAACATAGGAGTAGGTGGTTTATTACATAAGCCATACTCTTTTGGACTATGAAACCCAATACAACCACCCATAAAAGCTTTGCTTAGCCTTAGTTTTTTTTGCCACCAAACTCTGCCATTACCTACTCAACCACAAAACCTATGTTGTGACCAACACCGACCCTTTACACTTCATGTGTGCAAACCTTATCAAAATCATCACACCGTGTGATGGATTATGCTTTTAGCTGACCTTGACCTTGAATTCATTCACCAAAAGTCCATCAAGGGCCAAGCTATAGCTGACCAACTGGCTGACACACCTATTGTCGGGGACCAACCCTCTAATTTTGACTTTCGATGAATCCATTGCTACCCTTTCCTGGATGAACCCCCTTACCAAATGACATTGTTCTTTGATGGTTTCAAGTGTTAGTGTGGGGGTGGAGCTGGTGTTATCCTCCTCCCTCTGGATGGAGAACCCATGCCTTTGTCTTTCAAACTAGACTTTGAATGCACTAAAAATATTATCGAGTACGAAGCGCTTGTACTAGGTCTCCAGACCGCCTATGCCCTCGATGTCAAATCAATCCACATCTTTGGTGATTCAAAATTGGTCATAAACCAAGTCAATGGTATGTACCAATTTTGTAATGAGATACTTCAAAAGTATAAACAACATGTAGACATACTTTTGACCACCTTTGATCGTTATACCCTTCAAACCATCCCACATTCAACCAACAAATTTGCAGACACTATGGCCTGCTTAGCTTCCCAAATACCCACTTCCCCTAATGATTCCAAAATATTTGTCACCGTACAACACCTCCATTCACCTTCTTATTTACCTCATGAATGTTTACTCTATCGGAATTGACACCCCCCCGACTCTAGTGACCTTTGGTATAAACAATACTCGACTACATTTCCCTCTCCATCCTACCTCCCGATCTCACCCATAATGGACAAGCGTGCCTTCCTTAAGAAGTTATCCCATTTTGTTATCTAGGGGGCTCCTCTATAAGCATGGCTTTGATGGTATTCTCTTACGATGCCTCACAAGTTTGAAATTCCTTATACCATCAAGGAGGTTCGTGGTGACATATGTGGAGGTCACTTTAGTGGCCTTCTTGTTCTTGCTAAGCATATTGTTCACCTAGGCTATTATTGGCCGACCCTTAACCATGATTGTTGTGACTATGTCAAACACTACATGAAATGTCAACAACATTCCAACCTTCATCATACACCCAGTCATGCCTTACAGGTCGCTCGTGACCTTTGGCCCTTCTCTCAATGGGGTTTGGATCTTGTCGGAGAAATCAATCCTCATTCTTCCCAATGCCATCAATGGATCATAACTGCTACCGAATACTACACAAAATGGGTAGAAGCCATACCACTCATCTCCACGAAAGCTAAGAAAATATGTGAGTTCATTAACCATCACATCATTTGTCGCTTTGGTGTCCCTCATCGCCTCATCACTGACAATGGAAAACAATTCAAAAACAAAACATTGCAAAAAATTTGCGATGCCTTCGAATTCAGCTTAGTTTCTCATCACCTTATTACCCACAAACCAATGGCCAAGCCAAATCCACTAACAAAACACTCAACAAAATTCTCATGAAAGTGGTGACGATCTTTGGGAAGGATTGGCATATGCACATTCTTTTGCCCTATGGGCTTACCGCACTAGTATTCGCACTTCCATTGCGGCTACACCCTTTTCACTGGTCTATGATATTGAGGCTGTTATACCTCTTGAAATCTAGATCCCCTCACTTCACGTTTCTCTCCATGACATGCTTACCGATGATGACTTTCGTCAAGACCGCTTAGCACAACTAGAGTTATTAGAAGAACATTGTCTTAATGCTCTGGATCACCTTCATGTTTATCAACAATGTATCAAACGTGCTTATGACAAACATGTTCATGAACGAACCTTCAAGTCGGTGTCCTTGTTTTGAAAGAAAATCAACACGTAACAAGGCGAAAAAAAGTAAATGGGGAAAATTCACTCCTAATTGGCTTGGACCATACATCGAAATTCATACCAATGGATTGGGTGCTTATCATTTGTCCTTGCTTGAGGGTAAACCAACCTAAGAGCCCTTAACGTATTACATCTTCGACCATTCTATTATTGACTCATTGTCCTATCTCACCCTATGTCTCTTTACTGTGCTCGTCCCTTGAGCGCTATCCATCCTATCCATCTCCCTAACAATTAAAAAAGAATCATGTGAATACATTTGTCACCCTTTTGCCTTATCTTAAATATGTGCACCACGGCTCTACACATGACATGATTCTCATGGATACTTTTCATCTTCTTTTAGATGAGATCCCATGGTCATTCACCCTTGCCTTCTCAACAAGAACCAAATGCTTTGTTATAGTCTCATCCATGACTTAAAAGTAAAAAAAAAATAAAGATGAATCCCTCGGAAGGACATCTTCCGAAATAAGAGATTAACTCCTTGAGTCAAACTTCAATATAAAAGATGAATCCCTCAAAAGGACATCTTCCACATTTAATTGTCTCTATAAGTAGACTTCTCCCTCGAAGGACAACTATAAAAAGCTCGCAACTCTCTACATAGTCTTTAAAAAAAAAGGACTATTTTCTCAAAAATCACAATTCAGAAGCTTCCCGCCTCGATCATCTTTGTGAAGACCTCAAGGAGACATATATTCCTCCCATATAGGCTTCCCACATTGATCAGTCTATCTACACAGTAAAAAAGAAAAGAAAAAGAAAAATAAGCTTTTTCGTCATGGACTTGCCTATTGTGATCTTGGCTCTATTGCCCAAGGTATTCTACTTCCCATTTTAGGACCCAATTACCTGCACCTTCTTACTCGTTGTATTTTCACGTCATACCTCAAGGGACCTACTACACCTACGACATTTGGTGATCATGTGACTATTCATCACCCTTAGAATTATCAATCATGTAATGTCTTTAGGGTCTTATGTTCATTAGCCTATCTATATGATGTGTTTCATACGTTTTGATCCTTGCCAATCGGGTGGCTTTCTTGCCCCCTCTTATCTTTTCTCTTCTTCATTACCTTTTGATCTTCTTATACAGGACTTGGTCCTCGACGCTTACCTTTTGGGGTCATCCTCCCCTTTCGCCATAGTCACCCTCACCTGCAACATTTTTACTATCATCTACCCCCACCTATTAAACCCAAACCCACAACATGACCACAAACCTACCAACTCATTTTCATATTCATCCCTAGCTTATGGGAGAACTACATCGTCTGAGGTCCCTTTTCACCGGGACTATGTAGGTAGCACTTCTAGGGCATGGGGCCCTGGAAGGTTAGCTCGGCCATTCTTTACCCTAACCATTTCCCCCACTTTTACCTGATTTCCTGTTCATCTCAAAAACCTCGACATCTAAACCATATACCACATAACTTGTGCCACTTATATTATTTCACATTTTCATACATAACCAACATTTTCCAATTTTTATACCATCACATACATTTATATTACCATTTTATCTCCTAAAACAAACCCGACTCCACCATGCCTATAACCGACTCCACCATGCTTATAACTTTGATTCGATCCATGCCTAAACAACCTGAATCCACCATGGCTAAACCACACGACTCGATCCATGCCTAACCACGGCTCGATCCATGCCTAAAGCCCGACTGCGACTCCATCATGCCTAACTCACCTAATTTCCATCCATATCAAACCAACAAATCCATATCTCATTTAATATAAAGTAGCAAATCCATATCTCATCTAACACAAGCCATAAACCAATATCTTGTAAACACATTAACACATTATCAAATAATGTGTATCTCCTCATATATAAATGCATGTATCAATACAATGTACACCGTATCACTTAAATGTGTATCTCTAAAATAATCATCATCAACTCACAGTCGCTACCATCAATACAAAAATATATTCGGCTCACGGGCCGGTATCATGTACAAAAAAATATAAATACAATATTTCTTATCTCATGCAGCTAGTATGCATCCAAAATCTAACAATACCAAAATAGGTGATATAGTATCTCACATCTACTATAACATATCTACCTCATCTGTAGTGTTGAAAGTCCCCTACGATCTCGGATTAGAAACTCACTACTCTCACTCTACCACTAGACGGATCGGCATCGATGCGCGACCCCGTGCATGGATAAATGTCCTCTGCTCTCTCCTTTGGGCTCACCGGCCACCTACACTCTCAGCACTATACATGCAAGATTGTGTCTACTCACTTGAGAATGTCTGTGGTGGTCTCATCACACCATCCTCTAATATCTGCAGCTCAGGCTCCTCCTCCTGTACCTGTGCCTAAGGCTCACGCCTCTCCACCTATATCGAGGCTATGGCCTCTTGGCATGTACCTATGACCCCCTACCCCCCAGCCTGTCCCTACTTGATCTCATTCTGCTGCCATCGTGGTGGAACCTCCGGCCTCTGTGCCACTCCTCTTGAGCCCTCTCTGGCCTCTACCATCCGAGAATGACCTCCAACTCTCTCAACCAATCCTCGGGCCCACACGAATCTTGCCACCTAATCTTGCCCGATCTTGCGGCCCCACCTCTCACTCAACCACTCTCACCTATGTGGCTCGCCAACTAATCTCTCTACAATACTCTTTTTACCTCTTCCTTTAATGTCCTTTTCACAATGCACAAATGAATTTTCAAATGTGATTTTTCTACTTTTATACCCTACGACATGACCGACATCGTTAACCCTTGACCGTTGCTGGTCTGTTACCTAGACTACCACCATCGGTTCCTCTCCACCATCATTGGTTCATCATGACCCTTTGTTAGTTACCCCTGCCTACTCATTGCCCTCACATTTACCTCATTTTCCTTACCTCCCCTTTCTTTTGCCTTCCATACACCTACCTAGACCACTTTACCTTCGCTTCTAGCCCTCCACCTTCTTCAACCTCACTGCATCCACTGTCGATGCCTCCTAATTTTACCCCTACCTCGGCCTTACCCATGCCATGACCTAGATATTTGAACCTAGACCATTCTAGTGACCTTTTGACCTCATGTGTTCGCTATACCTTGCGACACTATTACCTGTGTTGATTGACCTAATGACCTTACCTAGCCCTATTGCCATGACCGTTTATCGACCCTACCTTTGGTGTACCAGAACATACCTAAACGTTCCTGCACCTAACCTATGTTGTGTTTCCTAACCTTATCCTATACCTTGGATACTAGATTCACTTCACCCTTGTTTGGATAAACCTATCGACCTTAGACGATGTAGAGTTTGCCTGCTCTTCAACCCGTAGCGTGCTACAGTTTATACATGTGCATGCGTTTGACTGTTGCTACCTCTGACCCTGACCCATTACCTAGCTTACCTGAGTAGACCTTTCACCTCTTCTTCCCCTACACTCACCTTCCTTTTCCTCACATTTACCTTTTATCAAACCACTCACCTTTGCTTGACCTGCTTTGCCTCATCGAGTTCTTGGTTTGAGGGGGATCACCTTCACCCTCACATGGAGCAACCACATCTTATTTTTGTTAGCATTGCTTACCAATACAAGCTACGCAACAAAAAGGGGTAAAATGTAGACACTAAAATTAGGTCACACTCCCCCTTCATCCCTCGACATATAAGCCCCCTTTATTACATCTACCTAGCCATGACCCCCTTCACCCTACTAATATTAATTTAATTACTTTAATTAAATTAATACTCTATCATGACTATATTTATTATTTAAATATCTTATTTTAATAATATCTACACAAACACTTCACTTAGACACCTCATCAAGCTAACTCAACCTAAGACCTATTCTTAGCAAGTTACCATAACTAACTAAGACTTACCCAAACCCTAAAAATCAATGCCTACACTCCCTCTAACCACATTCCCACATGCTCACAAGAGGCTCCCAGTCTAATCCATGGGATAATGACACAAGTTTTGAGAAAATCGGGAGGATCTCCCTAAGTTTGGTAAACCTAGAAGATCCCACCTTGATTGATGTCGGTTACCCCTAATTGTCGCCATTAATCCAGATAGCCATCGGTTACCCCTTTTAACCCCAAAACAACCTTATTCTCAGGGTTGAAGGTTGGAAGTTGGAAGAAAGTTGGAAAACATTGGGAGAAATTTGACGAGAAAGAACACATCCCAAAGAGATAACACATCTTCAGAGAGCCAATTCCAGCAAGAACTGACATCCAAGGAAGGAGATTGAGGAGCTCCTCCCCATGAGCCTTCCAGACCACAATTTGATCTATCCAAGCAAAGAGGAGTGTGCATGCAGCCCATGCAGAAGCTTCTCTTCTAGTTGGTGATCACTTGTAGCCTTCAAACCCATCATCAGCACCTCCATCCTTCACACATAGACTTTCAGGAATGAAATCCAAGTACAACATCATACTTTCCTGGTTATTTCATTCTATCATTATTTTATCATCCATTGTTTATCTTGCTCCCTATTGACCATCTCCAACATTTTGTACCTCCATAGCCCCATTAAAACCTCATAAAAACCCATTCCAGTCACCCAATACCTCGTCCCGACCAACCAAACCCTTTGTGTAACCACAAAGGAGACCAAAACCCCATTATGTGATGTTTCAAGATTTCAAGAACTAGGCGTGGTTATACCTAACCACGGTCGGTAGCCCCATGACCGATGCCGGTCTCTGTGTTTACCTACACAATCTTAAACAAAGACCTATCCACCTAATTTTACCTTACCCTCACTCACCTGTGACCTACCCGAGACCTCTATCAGACTGCTAGAACCCAGAACCAACCCTTTGACCCATGGATTCTATTTTATCTTAGCCTGTTAGATTAGATCTGTTTTCTTATTGTGTTTTTAAGTGAGGTACCTAAATCATTTCAAAATAACAATAGGATTTACCTTTTTTTCAGCACTAATTTTTTTAATAAAGTGGATGATACCATCTAGGAAGTACCATACTTCCTGGATCTAGCTCACGCTAGGCAGTTCACTACCCATATTGTTTAATTCTTTCTGGTGGTCTTGCTTTCATTACAGGTAGTTCCTCCTAGCCAAAAGGAAGCTCTCACGGTCAGTTGTGGATTTGGAAGTCATATGCACAACAACCCATCAACCGACATTTGAACAGGTATTCCTTCTACGCCAAGTTACCTATCTATTTCGTTAACGATTTAAAGGAAGAATCTAAGAAAAAGGTGAAACAAAAAGAAAGAATATAATTAGAGTTAGAGGTTCTATATTTTTCAATTGTAGCAACATATTTTTATTTTAATAAAGATCAAAATTAATTTGAAATTGAATTTGTCTAGAAGCTCAGTATAAACTCGATGAAGGGCAGGAGAAAGGGTCACTCCTACCCAATGAGAGGAAACTCATTCTTACTTTTTTGTTTTGTTCTTTGACAATTGTTCTTATCAATTTACTATTTCTTTCCAAATGCAATGTAGTATTTAATGCTAATGTTTTAGCTAACTTTTGTTTTTGATTTCAATTCCAGTACTTTAATTTCATGCATTTCATTTGTAATCACGATCAATTCAATAAATTCTTAGTTTTAAGATAGAAACCCGTGTTGAGACTATGTTCTTATTGTTCCCTTTTTTGCAAATAGTTTTGGATACCACCTTGGATTGATAGATTAAATTGATTAAAGTATGAGCCCCAATGACACTCGTCACTTTTTGGCACCATTTCTAGGGAACAAGGTGTCATCAAAGGTTAAGGTGCTAACTAGAAGATACTGCATGAGGGTGTCTAGTAAGTTTCCATTTAGAAAATTCATTTCCATAACTCTTTCTTTTTAAAAAATAATTAGGAGACTTTGTAGTGACAACAAGGATCCCCTGGAATGAGTATGTGGAACACACACAACCAAGTTTAGTATCAATAGTTAGGGAACCATTTTCAGTATGTTAGGATTACATGTTTAGACCTAGAGACCATAGAGGAATATTTATTAGGATAAACATTCAAAAACCCCCACAAAACCAACCTGTGGAACAACCTATTGTTTATAACAGGATGGATGACCCCAATGGTGAGGACAATGGTGTAGAAAATCCACCAGGAATTTTTTTTTCCTATCCTATCAAGTTGGTAACTGATGATCAACATCCTATGAAAAACATATCCCCTTCAATTTTTCCAAACTTTTGGGGGTAAGTTTCAGAGGACCCGATCAATTTATTTTTTAATTTAAGGTTTTATATCAAACTTATGACTACACTCCCGATGCCAAAAACTTAAATTTTTTCCCTCTACCTTAAAAGATGCAACTATCAGATGGTTTATGGGGTTAACCCCATATTCCATCAATATTTGGGAAGAAATGGAATGATTTTTCCTAGATAAATACCAAAATTATTGTCAAGTAAGGGATAGGAAAGAAGAACTCTTCCAAATTTAGTAGAAAGAGGATGAAAGTGTAGAAGACTACCTAGACTGGTTCCTTTTTCTTCATAGAAGGTGTGGAGATGGCCTAGACATTAACCTACTCAAAACCTTATTTCTTAAAGGATTAGATGATGACACTCAAGAAGCATTCAACCTAATGGGGAAGGGAGACATGAACAAGTTAGAGTTCATGGATATCATTGACCTTTGTAGGAATTACTCAATAACTCTCCGCAATCTGAGGAAATAAAAATGGAAAATGGCTAATGGGGATCTATCCAAATTGAGGGAAGAAATTGCAAATTTAAAAACTGACCTCTTAATTCAACTCAACACTACTATGGATAGAGAAAAGGCTAGAAATACAAAACCCTTGTTCATCTACTGCCCAAGGTGTAGAGAAAAACATGGACTGAAGGATTGTCCATTAGAAAAAATAGAAATATGTCTTATCTGTGAACTTAAGCATGTCATTGATCAGTGTATTTTTCTTCCCTTGCTAAATAATCATTTAAAGAAAAACAATCAAGAAGAATCTAAACTTAACTACATGGGTTAGAGATAGGAGGAAATTTTCAGTCCAACCAAAATCAAAACTACAACCAAAAAGCACAATGGGTTCCAAACCAATGGAATGGACCATGGTCATATCCACCCCCTTGGGCCCAACAAGTTCCATAGGAGTGGAGCCCACAATATGCATAACTAAATTTTTATCAACAACCATGGGCTCCACATCCAAACATTCCACAATACTCATAATATAATCCTAAAACCAATAGCAGTAGAATGCACCACAAGGGTCTAGACAATAATATTATAATCAACGAAGATCACAAGGTCAACAAGCCATATTAGCTAGACTAAGTAATGTTTCCCAACCTAAACAACCTGCCCAACCACAAATACCTTCTCAGACTATGGAAAACCCTAAAAATATAAGGTAGGGAAATCCAACATATACAATAGAAACAGAGAAAAACCCTACAGTAAACTCTTTGGATTACAAGAACATAATGTTGCGTTCAGGGAAGGTTACATCTAAACCTTCTTCTCCCATCATTGAGGATATCCCTAAAGACAAAGAAGAACCAAAGAAAATGTAGCCTAAGAATGTTGAAGAAACTCATTAATCAGACATTAACATTCCCTTCCCATCTAGGCTCTCGAAAAAACTCCAGCCGAGTTCTGTGAAACCAGAATCAAAATTAATTCAAGGATTGAGGAAGTTAAGTATTGGCATTCCCTTGTTACAAGCTCTTAAGGATATTCCTAAACTAAACAAAATAATTAAAGATATCTATTTTAACACTCCGGGGAGAAGGAAGAATCAACCAAAGACCATTCATGTTGATGGGAAACTTGCTAGCATCTTAGAAGGAACTAATCCTCCTCTTAAGTATGGAGATCCTGGTAGTCCTATTGTAACTATTTGCATAGGAAATGTCCAAATAACTAATGTATTCATTAATTTAGGATCCGTCATAAATGTCATAACCACATATACTTTTTCCACATTGGCACTCCTTGAACCTCAGTCAACACATATCATCTTATAAATGTCAGATCAGTTAGTGAATAAACCCAAGGGAATCATAGAAGATGTTATTATTACAATTGAGTCCTAAGACTATGTGGTAGATTTCATGATAATCAAAACAAAGAATAGAAAAATAATCTACCCCATAATCCTAGGAAATCCTTGGTTAGCTATAGTTTTTCCCTCATTAAGCTGTAGGACAAGAAATATGGTCATTACCAATGGTAAAGATTCAAGAAATTATCACTATACCCTATAGCTAAACCATTCCACATACGACAAACATTGGTCTAACGATGATGGTTCGAGGATATTGATGAGGCCATAAATTGGCCATAAATTACCATTATTTTGTCCTTTTAAGTTACCTTTGAAAGTGAATTTAAATGTAATTTAGGAACTTATAGTTCACTTAAGATAGAATATAGGATATATTTCTTGTTCATTCTTTAGAAATATTTTATTATCTATTTTGTTGACTAATCCTATTGATTATTTGGGAAAAGATGCAAAGTCTTGTGTATGCAGGCCATAAAGGAAAGATAATGTTAGTATTGGGAAAAATAGAATTTGTTGGTGTGTGGGATCCTATGTGTCCTCCACTCACATATGGAGGGTCATCTCACATGGGTTAGGTTTAGGGTTTGCTTGTGTGTCATGCACTAGGGTTACTTAGCACCCTATATGTACCCTTTCATTCCTAATTTATGAGTATGCCAAGACACTCCGTTGTCTTTCCTCTATGTGCAAGCTTTGTTTCTATTGAGAAATTTCTTCCATTGTTGATCGATCCTTGTGATTACGTTGGAGCCATTATGATTCCGTTGGAGTGTAACTACTTCGTGGTGCATCGTTTCCGATTCGATTCTCGTAAACTATTTCATGGTATCAGAGCTGAGATCGGGTAAATGTGCATTCGTCATTTGAGTTGTGATTACTCTTGGTCTCATTTTTTTACTCCTCGTGCAAGTTTTTCGATCGTTATATTCTAGAAATTTATTACTAACATATTTAACAAGTTGTTCTTGGAAAGTTGTTTTTTTGTTGTGTTCTTTATGCATGTGCAGGTTTCCTGAAGCTTTCAAGATTTTTGCAGCTACATTTAGCTAACTGCAGCTAAATCTAGCAGATCAATTAAAAATGGAGGTTTTTTTCTCTAATTTTTAATCATTTTTATCAAACTGGAAGTGAATTTTTTTAGATCTCTATCTTTTGGTCTCTCTTTTGTGTTTGCATGTTGGTTTTGCAGAGATTCTAGGTTCAAAATTACAGGTTTGAAGTTTGGTGTTTTTGGTGTTTTGATTGAAGATCCTTGGTGTTCTCCATCGAGCTACAACACCCACCCGAGCTCCTCCCCTCGAGCTCTCTCCAAACCAAGATCCTGCAAACTCATGCTCCACTCCCTGACCGAGCCGCTTCCTCTTCCTGGAAAGTTGTTTTTCTTTTCCCGAGATCCTTCATACCCTCTATTGAGTTCTTCTGTTCAATTTTTAGCTCGTTAGAGTTTGTGTGCATGCATTTTTTACCTAACTGAGCTCTCTCCTACAAAAGAGATCCTTCAAACCTTGGTGAGTCATTTTAACCACTGGCTCATTCTATCTCCTTGGCTCATGTGTTGGCCGAGTCAGTTTCGAGCTTGAGCCATTTTTTACCTACAAGGTCGTGATTTTTACTCTAGCCGAGCCATACTTTTACATTTGTGAGCTTCTTCCCTAGTTTGCGTTCCCACTTGACTTGTAACCTCACCCTTGGATTTTTCCTCAACCACTCACTAAGACCCATGCCGATCCCATCCTCCCTGTCGGCTACTTTCTCGGCTCAACCGAATCCACCTCCAACGGTCCTCCCACTTCCAACAGTATCCACCGAGCCACGTGTTGGTTGGGCCCTCAAACCAAATGGTGGGTATTTCAAAATAATAGTAAGTTTGTTTAAATTCATTTAAGGCAAGTTTTCAAATTGTAGTGGGAAACCATTCAAATTTGAGTCTTTTTAAAAGGGAAGTATATTTGATTTTTAATTAAGATTTTATTTAATAGATCTTAATTAGTTTCTATTCATAATTAATTAGATTTAATTGTAATTAAATCTATTTCTATTAATTACGATCTCTTCATTCTCGATTAGATAAAATAATTAAAATCATCTTTTAAAATTAACGTTAAATTGTCATTTTTAAAAAACTCCAATAGCTCTAAAATTAGCCAAATTGGACATTTCAAAATGGTAATCTTTAGGCGTTATTGTTGATTTTACTAATCATGCGCTCAAGTGTGTAGTGACACTCTGAGCACCTATTTTCCTTCCAAGAGTTTTTCTAGCATTTTAAAGATCATCAACTCATCTTGAGTTCATCTAAAACTTGTATTTTACCCTTATTATTGCTTATGACAAGTGAATGTTTCCCACGTTTTTGTAGCAAGGGGGTACCCTTTGCGACATGAGACACTCTTTCTCACAACCAGGTTTTGATTTTTCTCCTTCCTATTTGTTTGTAGTTTTGCTTGTATATGGTGTCACTTTGCTACACTCCACAAAACATGATTGTGGTCTCCTCTCTTACACGTTATTATGCTGATTGCAAGGTGAGTTACTAACTCTTTCAAGATTCACACTCGGACCCAATTGTATCCAACACACTCAAATATAAAATTTCGAAAGTAGGGAGGTTATTATATTATCCCGGGTGGTTGTGATTCGTTTCGCATTCCTTCTCTCTCTCTTCACAATGGATGCTTATTCACTTCCTTTTCTTACACCATTCAACTTTTTTGAGTGGACATCGAAAATGATTATGAAACTAAGAGATAAAGGGTTATTTGCATCATGATGGGAACCGAGATCGAACAGCAGATGATGACCCGAGAAAAATCTAAGTGGTTAAACCGTAGTGATGAAGCTTCGTGTCTTCTTTTCATGTATATTTCTCGACTTGTTCTTCCACATTGAGTCATCCAAAACACCTAATTATTCATGGAAAATGTTAGATAAAATGTTTAGACAACAAGATGACATGAGAGCGCATGAGCTGGAAAATGAACTACTAGGGTTAAATCGTAGTGATTTTGAAAACCTAAAAGCATTATTCTCTAAGTTTGTCCACACTAGATTGTTGTTAAAAGATTGTTAAGTAGAAATATTATCAATGGATCTTGTCAATTCTCTCTAAGTTAGGTCCCGAATATTTTTTCTTTGTGTCAAATTTTTACGCTACAAAAAAGTTGCCTTGGGCAATGATTGGAATTTTCCTCCTTTGACTATTTTTCATCCCAACTCATTCGAGAACATAAAAAAATCATTCAAATGGGGTCTCTCAAGTCCAAGTCACATGCCCTTGTAGAAAGTACTAGTATAGAAAAGGAGTGAAAAGAAGAAAGAAAGAAAGGATCAACCTAAGAAGGAAACTAAGAGCAAAATTAAATCTAACACGAACTCTTCGACTTCTAAGCCTAGATCATAGAAAAATAATTTTTGTGTTCCTATTGCAAGAATCCTGGTCATAAAGAGCATCTATGGATGAGAAAATCAATTGACCACCTTACTCATTTACTTGAGAAAATCAAATAGGTATTCCCGAGTCTATCAAACAAAATGATCCGAAGCGGAGTCTTCTACTGCAAAAGGGTCTAAATCTGATAAGAAGAAAGGAATGGCCCTTGTATCCAAATTTTCTCCTTAATCGACGTGGATTATAGATTCCGATGCCTCACACCACATGGCTTCTTCACATGTTGAGTTCTCAAACATCGAACCTTGTGGTATGTCCCAAATCATGATGGGTAATGAAACAAAAGTGTCGATTTCTGGTAGTGGATCGGTAGAGATTGATGGGGAAACATTCAACCAAGTGTTGAGTGTTCCTAATCTCTCTACCAATCTCCTATCAGTTTACCAAATTACTCACCTTGGTGAAGGAATGCGAGTGGAATTTGGTCCTAACTCGGTGATTATTCATGAGCTTAATGATGACACTACAGATGACTGAGGGAAAGGTGGATCACCATTCACGGTTGTATACCTTTTCCCAATTTACTTTGATTCCACACCCACTTCCTTGGTCACTTATGTAAATGAGGTTAGTAAGCTATGGCATGAGAATTTCGGACACTGAACAATCGAGCCAAAACAAAATGGTCGATAGGAAAATTTAAGGCTTTTTTTGAGAAACAAGCATAATGACAAAGGAAAATCCTCGAGAGCTACGTGTCCCTGTTTAGGTTCTTTGAATCGATAATGGAGGTGAATATGTAAACAATAGGTTCATGGATTTTTGTTCTTTGAATTGATAAGAGGGATCTCCTCATGGAGCATATAATTTCTTATAGCCCTTTGAAGAATGGAGTAGCAAAAAGAAAGAACCATATTCTTAAGGAGATGACCACTTATTGATTCACTCGAAGTCTCTTCCTCTGTAGTATTGGGCTGAAGCAGTGAATTGTGCTAATTACATTCAGAACCGTGTTCCACACAAGGTCATTAGAGGGATGATACCCTTTAAATCCTAGTTTGGATGCAATCCTGATGTTGAGCACTTTCAAGTATTCAGATCCAAGGATATGGCTCGGATTACCAAGAAGAAACGTAAGACATTAGAACCACAATCCAAACCTTGTATCTTTGTAGGGTATCCTGATGGCATGAAGGGATATCGATTATTGAATCCTACTTCTCATGAGCTTTATATTGAGAGAAGTGTTAAGTTTGATGAGTCTTCTTTGACTTCTACTTCTCTACCTATTGAGGTTCTTCAGCTCGTTGATTCAGATTCTAACTCATCAGATGATGATGTTGTTGAGCGTGCTCCTCTTCCTAATCCTCCCGACCATTAGAACTTTGAGTCTTTTGATTCTAATAGTAGTGATGATGAGGACTATGTCCCTTCTCACTTGAGTGAAGAAGCTTCGACTCTGAGCCTGATCCTCCTGGTCTTCTTTAGGCTAGGAAAATTTTACAAAGTGTTGGAGATTTAGTTGGAGATACTTCAGATATGAGACATACTCGCTTAGATTTCGTTGGACCCCACTCTGTCTTCACATCAACTTCTAATCGCAGTCTTTTCGGGAGGCTTCTAGTATTCTTGAGTGGGATTTTGCTATAGATGAGGAGTATTCCTCTCTCATGAAGAATGATACTTAGGATCTCACCCCTCTTCCAAAAGGAAGAAAAAAAATTCGGTGTAAGTGGGAGTTCCAAACAAAGTACTGAGTAGATGGAGACGTTGAAAAGTTTAAAACATGATTAGTAGATAAGGGTTTCTCCCATATAGCTAGGGTTGATTATACTAAAACATTTGCTCCGATTGTGAATATGACTTCTATTCAACTAACCCTTGCCATTGTCATAGCAAACAGATGGAAAGTTCATCAAATGGACATTAAGAGTTCCTTCCTTCATGGTAACCTAGAGGAAGAGATCTACATGGAACAACCTCCGGGTTATGTCCATGATGCCTCCCTCATTTGTAAGTTAAAGAAGTCTCTTTATGGCCTTAAACAATCCCCTAGGACTTGATATGCCAAGATGGAATCTTTTTACTTACATTAGGGTTTACTAGTTGTCACTCTAATCCAAATGTTTATATTCTATGACAAGATGACTCTATACTCATCATCCTTTTTCTCTATGTTGATGAATTGTTGATCACATGCATCTCTTCCTCTATCATTGATTCTGTGAAGATCACCTTGGCTAACAGGTTTTCCATGACTGACTTAGGTCTACTTCATTACTTTCTTGGGATCCATATTTCACAATCTGACTCAGGAATTGTGATTTTGTAACCTAAGTATGCTTTTGACTTGCTTTCTCATTTTCAGATGTCTGATTGCAAGTCTTCTCCTACTCCTTTTCTTTTCAGGTTAATTTGGTTTCTAATTGCTCTACTCCCTTGGTTGATGGTACCCTTTATCGACGGTTGGTGGGGATCTTGATTTACTTGACTCACACTCGACCGGATTTATGTTATGTTATTGGGATCGTGTTTAGATTTGTGTTGGAGCCACATGAGCTACATTGGAAAGTAGCTAAGTAGATCCTTCATTATGTCCATTGCACCTCTATTGATGGTATTCACTATTATGGAGGGTGGATATTTACTTGATAGGTTCACAAATTTTGATTGGGTTGGTGATTTAGATCATCGGAAATCTACCTCTAGCTACGGATTTCTCTCTTGGTTCGGGTCTGTTAGTTGGTCTAGCAAGAAGCGAGAATGAAATTGTGATATATTCTACCGAGGTAGAATACTGAGTAGTTAACGCTGCCATAAAAGTTGTTTGGCTATAGGGTATTCTGATAGAGTTTGGCATCCACTTTTGGCGGCCTACCTGTATCTATTATGATAACATGAGCACTATATCAATTTGTAGAAATCTAGTTCAACATCATTGGACAAAGCACATTGAGATCCATATGCATTTCATATGAGATATTATTCATGATGGTATCATTGACATTCAGTACATTCGGATAGATGATCAGATTGCAGATATATTTACTAAGCCCTTCACTGAGGTGAAGTTTCTTCACGTACGGTCTCTTCTTGGGGTGAGGTCGTATGTAGCTACTCATCTTATTCGGGCTATATATTCCTTTTCTTCTTCTTCTAGGAAAATTTTGTTTGTATATTGGCACCTTATCAGGACTTTAGTTTTCGGGCCCCATTAACACATATTTCTTAGTTGTTTAGGAGTGTCTTCTTGTTCTGTCTGACTCATCATATCCATTACCCAAGCTTAGATGAAGGAGGTGTTAGTGTGTGGGATCCTATGTGTTCTCCACTCACATATAGAGGGTCATCTCACATGGGTTAGGTTTAGGGTTTGCTTGTGTGTCATGCACTAGGGTTACTCAACACCATATATGTACCCTTTCATTCCTAATTTATGAGTATGCCAAGACACTCCGTTGTCTTTCCTCTATGTGCAAGCTTTTTTTTTGTTGAGAATTTGCTTCATTGTTGATCGATCCTTGTGATTACGCTATAACCATTACAATTCCATTGGAGTGCAACTACTTTGTGGTGCATCGTTTCCAATTTGATTCTCACAAAGTCTTTCATAATTTATCATGAACAAGACATTTAAACTCAAATATTATTTCATATTCAAATTCCTCTCAAAAAAATTATGCAATTTAAAAAAAAAAAAGAATCATCTCAATCCAATATCGTATGTGGAAGTTATAGCTATTTTAAGTTAGCTCGAAACTCATGATTTAGTTCCAGAACTCGCAGGTTTAGTTCAGGAACTCATAGATTTAGTTTCGGAACTCATAGATTTAGTTTTGGAACTCACAGGTTTAGTTTTGGAACTTGCAGATTTAGTTTGAAACTCATAGATTTAATTCGAAACTTACGGATTTAGTTCGAAACTTGCATCAATCGCATAACATTTAGTTCGGAACTTGCAATTCATATATTTATATTTTCAAGCAATTAAAACAGTGGAAAAAACTGCAAGGTATAGAATGACAGTTAGTTCTAGAACTTGCAATTTGTGGAAAAAGCATATTTAGTTTCAAAACTTACAGATTTAGTTCGGAACTTGCATAAAAGGAATGACAACTTTAGTTCGAAACTTGCATAAAAGGAATGACAACGTTAGCTCGAAACTTGCATCAATGGATTGAGGAATTGTGAAAAATTAGAGAATCCAATGGAAAATATGAGAGAGGTTTTTGTTCATAGAAATATTTTTAACATAAACCTCATTCATATTTGCTACAGGTTTTACCAATGAAGAGAAATATAACTTTTAGTGAACTGCGTAGTTTGAGGAAAATGTGTATCGAGACAAGCACTCAAAGTTCCATAAATAGAAACAAAAATATCAAATGGAAAATATAAGAAAGGTTTTTGTTCAAAGAATTTTTTTAACAAAACCTCATTGATTTGCTACAAGTTTTACCAATGAAGATAAATCTAACTTTTAGTGAGCTGCATTCCAAGGAAAAAATGTATCAGATGAGCACTAAAAGTTCCATAAACAAAAGCAGATAATTCAAACAAAAAATCAGAGATATTTTTGTTCATAGAAATGTGTTTAACAAAAAAATCATTCAGATTTGCTACAGGTTTTACCAATAAAGAGATATCTAACTTTTAGTGAATTGCAGTGAGGAAAAAGCATATCAGACAAACATCAAAAGTTCCACAATAAAAAACAACAAAGTCAAATGGAAAATATGGGAAAGGTATTTGGTCAAAATCATCTTTTGAGGAAAAACCTCCTTCCAATAATATAGGAGAATAAAATCATTGTGATTCTTGTTACCAAAAAGCAAGGAGAAGATTTGGGAGAAAATCTTCCTAAAACAGTGAGATTAGACTTTGACTCTAATAATATATCTCTCTCCATATTTTGTGGAGATGGAGATCTTAGTTGTTAGGATTGGAATAAAGATAAGATCATATTGTATTTCCTAAAATAATGATTTGGTTGGATGCATGAATTATAAATGCAACCTTCCACACTAAGATATGTAATTCTTTTCTCCCAAGAAATAAAGATATGTTCTTTCTTTCCAATCTTTTGAAGTAAAGTTATTTTGCAAGTTCTAAATTAAAAGTATGAATTAATTCCTCTTCCAAGGAATGAGCTGGCCACTCATTCCAAGGAAGATGGATCAATGTGTTAATGTTTATTTCTTTATTTTTGTAGTTTTCCTTTTGTTGTAAATTTCTATTTTTTTTTGTTATGTAATTTATTTTGTGAACCTGTAGGTGTCTTTTCCTCTTTCCTTTATTTTCAATTCAGCAATTTCCTTTATGCAAGTGTGTTTACATTTTCTGCAAGTTTGATTTCCTTTATGCAAGTGTGCCTTTATATTCCTACAAGTGTGTTTACATTTCTACAAGTGTGCCTTTAAATTTCTACATGTGTGATTTATTTTATGCAAGTTTGGATTGTGTTTAAAGGAGCTGCTTTCCAAGATATTCTTCTCTTAATGCATACAACCTTCGGACACCAACCCGGATTGACATTATTAATGAAGAGGATTGACGAACCTCATCATATATTATCTCCTCTCTCACCATGGTAGTTTGAGAACCTTAGTGATCCTAAGTCCTACACTAAGTTCATTTTAGTCCTGTGCCCAACTCATGCACTAATTCTTGTACTAGTCCGATTCTTGACTAGTTTACTGCCACTTACTAAGATAAAAAATGACTTCATGGATGAGAATAACCAGCCCATTATTTGTCCATTTGTGAGGAACATAGATTTAACAAAATGCTTATTTAAAAACATAACCTTAGTACACATACTTCTACAACATAAATTTCCATTAAATGCACTTATAAGAAGTTATCTAGAGGTCAATTCAATTCAACTTGATATAAAACAATTTCTTGTTCTTCTTGGAAAAACTTTGACAATAAATAACTAGTTAAAGGATGAAGAGGAAAACACATTGTTCAAACTCCTCTACTCTCATCCTCAAGCTTTTGCTTGGGAATATAGATATATGAAAGGTATACATCCTAACAATTACACGTCACATTAACACCACTGATGCAAAGAAGGATAAACCCAATACTTAGAGACATTGGTAAGACTGAAATTGAAAATATTTTGAATGTAGGTTTTATTTACCCAATTTCACCAGTCGGTGGGTTTCTCCTTGATTCATAGTGCCTAAAAAGAATGAGAAATGGAGAGAGAGTGTGGACTATACAGAGTTGAACAAGTCCAATCACAAGGAATATTTCCCATTATCGTTTATTGATCAGGTCCTAAATAACTTATCAAGTAAAATATACTTCTCATTTCTGGATGGATTTAGTGGATATAATCAGATAACAATAGCACCTGAAGACCAAGACAAAACAACGTTCACCTATCCTTGGGGGACCTTTACTTATAGGGTGCTTTACCTTTTGGGTTATGCAATGCCCCTGACCACTTTCCAAAGAGCCATGTTAGCTATCTTCTCAGACCTCACTCATGACTGTGTATAAATTTACATGGACGATTTTACAGTTTATGGAGAAACATTTAAAGAAGAAATCAGTAATTTGGATAAAGTTCTTGCTTGTTGTGAAAAAAATCATCTCTCCTTGAACCATGAGAAATGTTTGTTTATGATGGAACAAGGTATTGTCTTAGGTCATCATGTTTCAATTGAAGGAATTAAGGTTGACCCGGATAAGGTGAGAATCATTGTGAAATTGCCATCACCCACTAATCAGACAGAGGTAAGAAGTTTTCTCAATCATGCTGGTTACTACCAAAGGTTCATATAAGATTTTAGTAAAATTTCTTCTCCATTGTTTGCTCTACTAACTAAAGATTCTGAGTTTGAATGGACAGAAGCATGCCAAGGAGCCTTTGATGAAATTAAGGAAAAAATTATTAGTACTCCAATGTTGAGAGGTCCCAACTGGGAGTTACCATTCCACATTCAAACAGATGCCTCTAATGAAGCAATAGGTGTTGTCCTGGGACAACAGGAGGAAGGGAAACCAATGCATGTAATTTACTATATTAGTAAAAATCTTTCTCTTCTGTTGAGAAAAATTATACAACCTGAAAAAGAATTCCTAGCTGTGGTATATGCAATAAATAATTTTAGACATTATATTACATGATATGAATTCATTGTACATATTGACCACTCTACCATTAAATATCTCATGAATAAACCTTTGGTTCATGGTAGAATTGTCAGATGGTTATTGCTACTGCAGGAATTCAATATTAAAATTGTTGATAAACTAGGGAAGTCCAATGTTGTGGCTGACTTCCTCTCCAGGCTCACAACTTCAGAAGAAGATGAACAAGTCAGTGATGAATTTCTAGATGAAATTTTGTTTTCACTATTTACTACTTCTCCTTTTATCTGAGACATGGCTAATTACTTAGCCACGGGAAGTTTCCAAACTTTTTCACACCCAAGAAAAAGAAGAAATTAATTAAGCAGAGTGTGATGTATACTTGGTTGAATGGAATCCTATTTAAATGTGGTCCTAATCATGTGTTATGCATGTGTGTTGCTAAGAATGAAATATTTGATATCCTACAAGCATGCCATGATGAACCATCAGGAGGCCACTATTTAGTGAAAATAACCATTCATAAAATCCTAGGATCTGGATACTATTGGTCTTCCTTGTTCAAGGATGTCAAGAAGTATGTGTGGAGGTGTGATAAATTCCAGAGAATGGGGAAACCAACATTTACATTAGAGATGCCCCTCCAACCACAAGTTATTTTGGATCCATTTAAGAAGTGGGGTCTAGATTTCATTGGGCCATTTGACCCAACCTCACAAGGTAAGGAGTATATATTAGTTTGTACTGAATATGTTACCAAATGGGCTGAAGTGGAGGCATTGCCACATGAAAGAGATGATAAGATTGCATATTTTATCTATGAAAAAATCTTCCAAATATTTGGAGCACCAAGATCATTTATGTTAGACCAAGGGCCACAATTCATGTCAGGGGTAATCATCTCTTTTGTGGAGACATATCAGTTGAAACATAAGAAGTCATCTCCCTACCATCCATAATCAAATGGGAAATTAGAGATGACCAAAAGAGAATTGTAAAACATAATTACAAAGACTATGGACATCTTAAGGAATAATTGGGCTCAAAATTTACCAGAAGTAGTATGGGCCTATAATATTGCATGGAAAAAAAAACATGATTTTACACCATATGAATTGGTCTATGGTAAGAAACCAATCATGCCCATAGATTTTGAAATCCAGACATTGAGGACAACATCTGAGGTGGGAATTGAATTGACCAAGGTACAACAAGAAAAATTATTCAATTGAATGAATTAGATGAGATCAGGGTTCAGGAATTACAGCAGACTGAGATCATCCAACAACAAGGAAAATCTAGCATTACAAATAGATCAAGCCAAATAAATTTCAAAAAGGATATTGGGCCTTACTTTTTGATTCAAAATATAAAGATTTCAAAGGGAAGCTACATATGAGATGGATGGGTCCTTACCAAATTGGAAGTATATGATAATGGGACCATCCAGTTGATTCTAATTTATGGTGAAAGGAAATTCATATTGGTTAATGGTCACAGAATGTGGCTATACCATAAACCAACATCTCGATAACAGTTTCAAAGAGCAATACAAGAATATTATGATCTTTATTGCGTAGGCAAGGTCTCATTTCCTATCACGATGTAGATCTCGAACTATCAACTTCTAGAAATAAAGAGGGGATGATTAAAAACCAGAAATGGAAATCATCTTCCTCTGGAGAATTGGGTGAAAACCAGAGATGATGCCCAATGTTTCATGAAAAAAAAAAAAAAGAACAGAGAAGATTGAAAACCAGCAATGACGATATTCTCTCTCCTGAGTTGATTAACAGGAATAAAAAGGTAGTACCACTTATACATGGAGCATGACATCATGAAAGGAAGTGGATAGGTGTCATGCTTAATTTCAAATAATAACAAAGATTGACAAGCTTTAATATCAAGGTATGCACAATTAATGACCCTTATCATTGTAAGGTTTTAAATTTAAAGTTAAATTGTTCCATCATGTATATTAATTAACCACATTTTCCCAAATCATATCACACGTCCCAAAATCCACTCCAAATCTACCACCCATTAAATGCCATAATGTTTCACATGCGTCCAAGTACTTATCCCATCACCTTAGGATTTTGGCTATATTTTTCCACATATGGTTATATCCCTACAAAGCAGATTTGTTTGACATTTGTGTTCTCAATTGGGTTTTTCTCTATCCCGCGCCATACTTATTTTACGTTATTAATAGAAAATCCTGCATTACTAGTCCCATGCTACTTAATTCTTGCTTCCTCGAACCTAAAATGGGACCCAAACTCAGACATGAGCCTACCAGTTTAGTTGAGCTCTTGGCGGATGTGAATTCAAAGTGGAAGTTTTTGACAAATCTAGGTGGTTGGATTTTCTCCTGGCATATGAAGAATTCAACATCCCCATGATAGAGGAATTCACAAGGAATATGGAGGAAAGCTACTCAACTATAAACGGTAAGGAAATACCCTTCTCCCCAACTATAATCAATCAATTGTTTGGAATTCCAAATGATGGTTTAGCTATTATTGAGTAGACAATGTACCATGAATTAATTAAAAGATTTGTAGTAGGAAGAAGAGAAAAATTACAGTTGGTAGTTGATAGTAAAGGGAAGGCAAAAGGGATCAAAATATTGAGTATACCAGAACCCTAGGTAGGGGTAGAAAAATGGTTGATTAGATATTTTACTTGTGAAGGGTAGTATGAGATAGTGCTAGGTCTAGTATTAAGGATGCTCATACATTTATGCCATGAAAAGGAAAAACCCCAATATAAGGTTAATTTGCCCCAATTTCTCTATGAAGCTATCTATGTTGCCACTAAAAAATTTCATTGGGGGAACCTATCTCAAGTTTTAGGGTCTCATTCATTTAATCTACAAGCATAAGTTTTTGGAAAAGAGAAATGGCATGAGACGATGGCTTAAATTTCAACAATCATACTCTCCCTCATCCACTTCTAGTAGACCTAGAAAACACCATCATACCTCTCATATAAACCCTATTATCCTTGAATCCATAGAGGAAAAACCATCGAAAAAGGAAGAACATGAAGCAACTGAAACCATTCAAATATTGGTTAACACTCCACCTGAGCCAACTCTTCCATCCATTCCTGAAGAAGGATTGGTTAGGGATAAGGGTAAAGCACCCATGGAGGAAGGAGAACCTAGTTCTCCTTTAGACCTTGATGCTTTGTTGCCTAATTTGTTATCCTTTTCTAAAGTGCGGTTTGAACTTCAAATGGATCAGGAAAGGGTTAACCAATTGCAAACATTATTGGAAGCTAAGGATGTCAGTTTTTCCTAGTAATTATCTTCTCAAGAAAAATGGATTCAAGAATTGTAGAGTATGGTATCACACTAGGAAGAGGAAACTCTTCAATTATAATAGGCCCTGCATGAAAAGGAGTAACAAGTATATGTATTAGAAGATGCTAAATTAGAATTGGAAACATCCGTTATTCAGTTGCACAAAGAACAAGAGAAGGAATTCCCTCAAATCATTGTATTGAAGGGGATGACTAAATGGATGGAAGAGTGCTACTAATTGAAAAAGGCTGAGGAAGAGAATATAAGTTTAAAATAAGAAATTGAGTTGATAAAACAAAATGTTGTACATGTTAGTCGTCGATTGTATTATCATGTATTCTCTTGTAGAAATCCATCTAATTTTTATGCCATGTTCTTAAAGGAACAATTCTTCAAATGGAAAATCAATAGAGCCAGGGCCCGATTGGACATTAAATTTGAAGATGATCATCAATTTGTAGGAGCATACACTGCTGCAAATGATGTTGAAAATAATTTATTATGTGAATTTTATGTGCACAAATTCTTGCTCCCTGAGAAAATTGAAATACCAGTAAATTTGTATGTGGGAGAAGTTCAATTGAGGTCATTTGTTTCAACCCTAAGACATCAAGGTGAGTGGAGAGATAAAAGGACAATATTTTTATAGTTAGATTCTACAATAGGCCTCCTCATGAGGCATGATTTTCTAGCACCACTCATATTTTTCAATAGGTTTAGATCACAAGTGTATTGTCTACATCTCATAGATAGGTACACTAAAATTCTGAGAATTGTGTCAAGAACTTCCGGGAGCAAGTGATTCCCACTTTTAATGTCAACTTTCTTGCATCAAAACTACAATATCAAATGTTGGTCGAGCCATATAAAAGGAAGGAAGTCATTTCACCCACTAATCTTAGGTGGTCTTTAAAAAGGGAAAAATATGTATGTAAAGTTATTCTGGGACTTAAGAAGCATTGGATTGGAATGTGCTACAATCCACCTCTTCTTTTTGTACTAATACAAATATGGAACTCAACTAATGATCATGCAGAAGATATTTATACTACTTAGTGAAAGAATGTGGTGGATCACTTTGGGTTTTCTAATATAACAACTAATGAGACATGGTAGACATTCACAAATGAGTATAACTATTCTAGGATAGTAGAACTCCTTAATAGGTAGTAGGAGGACCTGCTAAGTCTCTAGTCAGGGGGAGGTGATGAGACCCATTTTTTTTTTGTGATAAACCTTGTGTAATTATGTTTAATCCGTGTTAGAACCTATACTAATTTTTATATTATTATGCATGATGGACCACTCCTGTGTGTGTTTCCCATGCCAAATCTAGACACGATACCCAAACTTTGTGAACCTATACCTTGCCCAAATGTTGTGCTAGATAAAATACCTCTAAACATAGGAAAATACTATGCTTCCATAGAGGGGAATGAAAATTTATACCTCCTAGTTGTCGCTTGACCACTGATATCAACACCTCTAACAACTAAATGAGAAAAATTTTCCTTAGGAAATGGAAGGCTAAGAGCCAAGGTTTTGTCACCATGTGGGCCAAGATACATGCATACGGTTCTCCTTTCTTCACATGACCAAATTTTACCAGAATCTAAGGGGTTAAATCTCCCATGCTTGCCAAGATGGGGTAACATAGACTTTACGAGATCTCACACCTTTCGCGTAGACCTCAAATCCTTCCCACAACATTTGTCTCCATATCTCCATTTCTCTAGCAACCTCGCATCATCTCGCCAACTCCCTCTCTCACGCTTCATCATACTTGAGTCGCCTCTCTTCTCTCTCCTTCTCCGCCGTAGGATCTACCATCTTTCACCACACCGGCTTCTACACCTTGTGCCTATTAGGAATTTAGCTAGCCATAGGAAAAGCTTCTAAAATCAAAGTAATGACCAGGATCTTCATAGCTAAAGGGATAACATGCAAGAATGATCCTCTAGGATCCCTCAAGAACTCAAACTCAATAATCTACGGGACGAGAATACATAGAAACAGTGTATTCGAAGGTATAACTAGTCGAGTACTCTACTCAAATAATGATCAACAACATAGGTCCAGGTTAGATCAGCATCATGCAACTTTTGATACTCATCTTGGGTCCATACATGAGGTCTATAGTACCAAGTTGACCTAGATGCATATGTTGAAAGTCATTTATACAACTCCATTGGAAAACAAAAATAGAAGGTCTCATACAACTCATTCCTAAAAATATCAAAATTCATATATATAACTATGTATTTATATGATTCCCTTGTTTGAATTTCATAACCGACAACTAGAAGGCCGACCCATAAGTAAAAAATATGCCTAAAAGATAAAATAAACCCAAAAAGAGTGAGTAAGGTAAGAAAGGTTAAGAGGCATGCAAAAGGGACATAAGCGTCGTTGTCCTCAGCGAGCACTAGTGTCTCGAATTCATGAAAGATAAAAAAGTAAAGTTTCGATTGGGTTGTAAGGAGTGTAAGACAAAATAGAAAATAAGAGACAAAGAAAACAAGCCAAAGATAGTTGTAAACCACTAGTTTTCTTGCTTAGGAATCATGTAAATGCTAGCATGCTTTTAGGACTTAGAAATGTACCCAATTGCATGATTTAGTGTCTAAATTTCCCCACTTTATGTTATTAAGTGAATACTCGATAACATAAATTAGATAAGCTATGTGTACCTTATGATCCTATAGAGTTTTAGAAAATAGCCTTCCTAGTGGACAAGTGAAATGTATAGTGATGCAAAGTGAAGCATGGAGATTAAGAAAGGAAAGTGACCCAAGGGGTGAAGCGTATGCATTACATATACCTCTTTTTGTGCTTTTACTTTTTGTTGTAGGTTTCTTCTTGTTGCATATTAAGGAAATACCGCACAAAAAGAGCAAAAAAATTAGTCAAAGTCCTGTATATGATAAATCTGAGAAAAGTATGCAAAAGTGTGTAAAAGTAGTAGCAAAGGAAAGAGTGTACCTAATGTAAAAAAGTATAAAGGATATAAATGTGTCCTAAAATGTTGTGAAGAGTGATTTTTTTGGGAAATATCACATCGATAGGAAGTTTTTTGAGCGATCTCATGCCAAGTATGAGTTTTTTGGGTAATCTCACACCAATAGTGAGTTTTTAGTGATCTCATGCTAAAGAGCAAGTGTTGGAGAGAGAGGTATAGTTTTACTCTCCTTCCATAAATCTTCCCAATAAGCACCACTACAGATGGTGCATCCCAATTTTTTTCTGTTCCTTTTGTCTGATTGTAATATTTGTTCTAATTGAAATGGAGATAAAATGTATTACGCTTGCTAGAGGACTATGCATGTATTGGTAAATTGATCTATAAAATATTGTGAATTGTATGCGATATGAGAATATGTTTGAGTGTTCCATTAGGAAATTATCACCTAAGGGAGGACACGGGCACCTCGGTGCTCATGTTTGAGCCTTGGCGATAGTGTCTTTTATGTCTTGAGGACTCATGTCAAGTTCGGGTTGTTCTAAGACCGTATGACTACTTTGTTTTTGTAATGTGTAGGCATGTGCTAGCTTTGAGTTGTTGTATGGGGTGGTGATTCACCCTATGTATGCCCCCTCATTTGGGGTGCATTCAACTTCAATAGAAGTATGTGTCCCAAAGAGAGGACCGATCTTGAAATGAATTGTATCCTACGGGGGAATGTGCATGGTAGAAACCAAATCATGTGAAAATAAAGTCTATAGATGCATGTGTTAGTAGAAAAAATTTAGCAAGAATGTCATATAAAATAAGTGTAACAAACAAATGTGCATACAAGATGGACTACGAAAAATGAGTTTTAAACATGGAACATCACTCACAATGTCACAAGACAATCAGGTTTGAAGCGAACAAAATCATACAAGAAATTATCAAATAAGACATATGGTGTAGCCACAAATAATAACATACAAGTATAAAACAATGTCAAAACAAATTATAATAGACAACCATGGTAGAAAATAGTTCCTGCAAAGAAAATAGTGCACATAAAGCACCCATTAGCATGTTGCAAAGATAAAGAGTATGTCAAATCATGTATTTATCTATTAGACAGAAAAAAATGACTAAGTATGGAGAATGTAGAGAATTTTGAGGCACACTAGGGAGGAATGCGTAGATGATATGGAAACAGTGCACGTAAGGTTTGTGTCTGGATACACAAAATTCAGGACTTAGTAGATTTTGTGGATTATAGGTTAAAAATAGAAAAGTAGGATGGATTTTTGGCAAAGAAAAGGCTATTTTTGGAGAATGAACATGCATATAGAGAACACACATGGAGGCTATTATTAGGATTAAAGAAAATTTATTTATAAAATGATCTATTATTAGTTATTATGTAAAATCATTCATGTAGTCTACTTTTGGCATTCCTATTATTAGGAAATACATGGGAGGTGAAGGGAAGGTCCCCACCCCTATATATATTGTATATATATTGGTTTAGTATATATTCTACTAGACACTTCAAACAAACATGATCTTATTTCTTGTGGCTGCAAGTTGAACCCTTGGTCATTGCACTCTCTCCTTGTGATGGAGATCATGCTCTCCTACAATCACTTGTCAATAAGACTGCAAAATAAAAACTTATATAAAAATTGTTTAGCATAATGTTGATGATCACCCAGAAAGGTAGATCTCAACAAATTTATTTACCCTTGAAGTATTCAGCAAGTTGAATGCTCAAAGGCTACTAAAATATCATCAATTCTCTACAATCCCAGAAGGTGAGCCAACAAGCTCAACCTTTGAGGTTAATTATGATGTTTCTTTTTCCATTCTTCTCTGATCTCCTCTAAACAATTCCATAAATGAGCCTTTATCAACTAGCTTTTTATATAATCTTAACTTGTGGCTATTCACAAACAACTTGAATTTCACAGGATCAATACTATAAATATTCACAGTTCCATTAGGGAATATATTATCAATTTCATAGGGTTCTACCCACCTTTTTATGAGCTTTCCTATGTGATCCTTATATTTTGAGTCAAACAAAAGTGCACAGTCACCTTCCTAGAACTGTCTTGTTTTAATATACGGCCATGCCATTTGATTCTTTATTTTTGCACTACCTTTGTGTGATGAACTATTTTCTATCTTAATTCATCTAACTCATTAAGTTGGAGAATTATCTGTCTCTTAGCTTTTGATAAGTATATTCCCATCTTAAGTTTAATTATCAACGTTTTATGCTCAAATTATATTGGAAAAACAACAATCTTACAATATAATAGTTCAAATGGTGTGAATCCAATTGTGGTCTTCCATGTTGTATTAAATTCCCAAACTACTTCTGGAATCCTGTCTACCTAGTATCTTATGTGGAGTGTTGTAGTATTTATCAATATGGCCTCTATCTCTTTGTTTTTAACCTCTACTTGATCATTGGTGTGGATTGTATGGTGTAGGCGTTCTATGTGTGATTTCATATTCATTGACCAAATCAATAATCACATAAATAGTAAAATGTGTACCCTGGTATGTCACAACATCCCTTGGGAATCCATATCTGGTAAATATTTTCTCATACATGAATTCAACCACCTTCTCATTGTTAGGAAATAAGAGATAAAATATATGGAATAATCCCTTATAGAATCGCATATGTGTGAAAATAATATGCAAAAAAAAATATTACGATCTCAAATAAAAGTGTAGAATAAATAACACAACATAGAGAGACAAGATTTAACGTGGTTTAACCAATTTAGGCTACATCCACCAAGAATCACTTGCTCGATTTTATTACAAGCCTCCACTCTCTTAATACAATACCCTGATCCGTTTGGAGCTATGCTCAACAAACTCTATAGAATTCACACCTGAATTCAAAGCACATCTACAATACATTTGCTTGTATACCTATCATATGCATAAGATGATATAAATAGACAATTGCTTAAGCGAGTTTGATATAAAACCGTGGGTATCAAAATAATGGGTATTAAAAAACCATGGGCCTAAAAACAAACCATAATAGATTACCCATTACCCATGGGTTAATAAACCACCCATGAAAATTTGCTTTGGGGGCTTTGCCCGAGCCCCCATCGATCGTGGGGGCTTCACCCCCCCGAACCCCCTTGACCTGCTCACTGGCGAGCGGGACCACCGTAAAAATACCGGAGTGTAACACATAGAAGGTGTACCACACTCTAACATGAAAACATGCTCCACAAACATAACACTCATTGGTTTGGTTTGGAAATTCTTTTAGCTCTATCCACTTGGTTAGGTAATGCATGCAGGATCTGGGATATACTCTTTCTACTAAGATGGAGGCTCTATAGGGACAACACAAACTAATCCACTGCTTATCAAAAGGTTTTGTAACCATTTGAGTTTGCAATGACATCTCATCGAGAATTAGTGGGCTTGCTCATTCTCGACATTTGTAACATCTCTTAGTGTATAGTGTTGTATCCTTATGTAAAGTTGGCCAATAGTAGCTAGTAGTCAACATCTTTTGTGTTGTTCTCTTTGCAACAAAATTCCCTCCACAAGGTTCATTGTGATAATCTGAGGACATAAAATATCTCCTCATCATATATACACCTTCTCATTACTTTATCTTGACCTGTATTAAAGTGAAGTCCATCTATCCTTTTAAAAGATAAAAAGGGTAAAAATGTGGAGGTTTTTACCTAAGACTAAGTAGTTGGCTATGTTTGCATACCAGGGTGTTCTTTTAGAAAGAGAAAATAGGTGCTCATATGGAAATGAATCATCAACTACTTGATCTTCGTGTTGGTCTCTATCCTTGAGAGGAAATTTGTCACCACATTATCTTTTCCAAGCTTTCCCACTATGGTGACATCAAATTCTTACAAGAGGTACATCCACCTTATGATTATGTTTCTTATTATTGGGTTGTTTACCAGATAATTGATTGCAACATGATCAATGTGAATAAACACTGGATATCCTATGATATAATTTATGAATTTGTTTATGGAGTATACTTCTACCGGGAAATATTTTTCTGTTACTTTTTAATTCAATTTTGCATGTTGCAATTAATTTTTACAAATTATATTGCATAATTCAAACTACCATTTTTGACCTAGGAAAAATCCAATAGCATGATCTAATGCATATGTGTGGATGTGAAAAGGAAGGTTCTAGTCAAGTCCTCTCAACATAGGAGTAGTAGTTAACATCTCTTTTAAAGTTTGAAAATCACTTTCACAGTGTTCATCCATACAAAATCAGCATCCTTTCCCAACAATGCAAAAAGTGGCGTTGTAATTTTGTTAAAGTCTTGTATAAATCTTCGTAATATCTAACATGGCCTAAAAATATTCTAACATATTTTTGTTTTCTTGGTGTGGGAAGGTTGACTATGATAGACACTTTTGTTGGATCTACTTGAATTCCTTCTGAGGAAAGGTAGTGCCCCAACACTATACCCTCTAAATCATCATATAACACTTCTCATTGCTTAAGGAAAAATTGTGATCCTTGCATCTTCTTAAGACCTTATCCATATTTTTCATAGCCTCCTCAAAAGTACTACCATGAACAATGAATTCATCCATATAGACTTCCATGCAATCATTTGTCAAATCAGAGAAGATACTTAGGACTTCCCTCTGGAATGTGGCAGGTGCATTACACAAGCCAAATGGGAGAATTGAATAGGAAAATTTCCCCCATGGACATGTGAATGTAGTATTATCTTGGTCCTCTGGTGCAATTTGGATCTGATTGTAACCATTGTATCCATTAAGAAAGGAGAATTACTTTTTACCAGCTAGGGTATCAAGCACTTAATTAATGAAGGGCAATGGGAAGTGGTATTTCTTTGTGGTTGAATTCAATTCTCTATAATCCAAACATATTCTCCATTTCCCATTATTCTTTGGTACAATTACCAAAGGTGATACCCACTAGTTGTCTGATATGGGGTATATGAATCCAACATCTAGAAACTTCTATAGTTCACCCTTCACAATTTCTCTTATTGCTGGGAAATATATATTCAATAATTTTAGTGTATGTTAATATTCAATGTTAAGTGATCTATCTAAAAAATATTCAGTGTTAATTTCACAAATTTAATTGATACGTTGCATTCAATGCTAAAATTACACTGTATATTCAATGCATATTTAGTAATTACACTATATTGATATTTAATGTTCAATTCGTCACAAACTCAATTGATATAGTGTATCAATGCCAAAATTACAACTATATATTCATTGTATATTAGGTAATTTCAATGTATATGCAATGTTTGAATGCAATACATTCAATGCCAAAAGTTAAATTTTCACGGTAGATTTATGGAAAATTTATACAATAGATTTGAGGTAAATTGAACATTGAATGAATGATTGTAAGTTGTAAATATTGAAAGAAAAAAGAAAACCAATTAAAAATTCAACTCAAATGAAACTACTCCAATATGTTGTATACATTTTCAACAACTAACCTCAATATTCCAATTTTACATTTATTCTTGGGCATAAAATTTGATAATAGCCTAAACTCAAATACATTCACCGTGTTGTTTTTAAATACTAACCCAAGATTACACATGCCCACCTAATATGTACTACATGGTTCAACGTGGCGCCCAATAAATTAATAGTCCCTAAATACTACTAAATGCATTCAACCATCATTCATTTCATCCTATCACTCCACCTACTTTCTTTAAGAAATCCAATTACACGCTATTGATCCATTCAACACCATTGAAAATTGGGTACCTACTAGTGTCAACACTAATACATTTGGTATAACCTTTTTCAAATTTTTCACACAAATAAACACTTCTTCACTTCTTTAGTATACTATTCAACTAGCATATCTATATTATATACATATATGTAACATATACCTACAGGTATATTTCACAAGGCACTTATACCTCTTAACATATTTTACCATGTTTTGATTTATGTTTATATAAATGGTTAAATTTGCTAAGAGGTATAATCACCTTGCAAACTATGCCTCTCAACATATGTATATAATATAGGTATACTAATAGCAACCACAGGAGTTGCATTATACATAAAATGATACCGTAAATAAAGTCGATAAAGAAGGCAAAAATGTAGTTTGTGCAAGAATGACCTTGAGGAGAAACTATCAAATTGGTGACTAAAGACTTATATTATTAGTAATAATGATCTCCACCCATGTAGTTCATTAGCAAAATAAACGATTCTTTCTATAAAATATTGAGAACCGAAGATAGAATTAAACCCCTATATATTTAATATTTCCTTGAGAAATAAAAATTCATAATGAATTTGATTGATGTACTTTAAGGTATACTTTCTACTAATTAAAACCAAGAATATCCAAGATAATATATAAAATGTCACAAACAACAACTAAAATGAGAAAATGTTAACAATTAGTCCTTTTAGACTCAAATATCTTACGGGGACATCATATAAGGATTTAAAGAGGGAACCATATCTCTTAAGAAAATATGTATGATTTATAAAAATTCTAGGTGTATAATTTACACAAACTTTTTATGGATTTTAGTAGAACCCAATTCCATTAAAATCTCAAGTAATTTTAATGGTTATTATTATTCATGCATCAATTTTGGTCACAAAGCTAGGGATTGTAGAAGGATAATTAAATATTATCATCCATGGAGAGATAGTAGAGATGACAAGTCAAATAACATTACTTGTTATAACCAAAATTAGATGGGTCATATAACTAGGTATTGTCTTCATGAATCACCAAGACAAAGTTGGAGAAATGAAGGTAAAAATGAGGTTGTGTGTTACAACTACAATCTTGTTGGCCATATTACTAGATAATTCTATCAAGGAATATCTAGAGGAAAGATTCATATTGTCTAATTTACTTGTAATAAAGTTGGGAACATTGTTAGATATAGTAGATGAAGAAAATACAATTATAAGAAGGAAGATGTCAGATCTAAGAAGGAAAAAAAGAATTTTATTCTACCCCTGATGAGAATTGTAAAGATCTTGATCTAGTGATGATGAACCTAATGTTCATAGAATCATTTTGTTGTTGAAGAATCTAAAGAGTTGTTATTGTCTACCCAAGAAGAATATCAGGTGGATGATAGAGAAAGCGAAGGTATAAAAACTAAGGGAATGGAAGCTCAAGTGTGATGACCTACCCCATGAGGACATGGGTGTGTTGCAATGATAGATAGAACCTTGTGTATGGAGTGGCTCCATTAGGGTTAATGGATTCAAATTGTTGTCTATTGAATTTTGATGTGTTGGATGATAGGTGTCTTGATCTAAGGATAACTATTGTGCGAGTTAGATGAATATGATCTATTCCTCTAGGTATTCATGAGAAGAAATCTTGCATCAAGGGGGAGCTTATATGTATGAGGTGAAGTGTAATGATGGAAGTCACATGATGGTACATGTGAAATAATGGTTCAAAGTGTGCAAAGAAAAGGCACATATATTTTCATAAAGTAGATATCAAGGAGTAAATTCATAAGAACACGAAGGATTTGAACTACCCAACCCAAAAATATCTCACATTTGCTATATACATAAGTTTTTATGAACAAATTCACATATAAACAAAGATAATAAAAATGTAACAATTAATAATGTGAGTGTTAATAATATAATTTCCTAAAATTCCCCCCTTTTACGGGAAAACTCACCTTTTATCGCAACGTGCCACTATGTAGCCTACTCATGATATGGATGGTTTCAAGGACAATACCAACAACCTATGGATGGTTTTATAAGTGGTTAACCAACAACAACACAATGGATGGTTTTTGAGAATAGTACCAATAACCTCTCGGATATTTTTTTCTAGTGGATTAATAATAACCACACAACTGATAGGTTTTTAGGACATAACCAACAACCTATGGATAGTTTTTCCAGTGGATAACTAACCACAATATCATGATGTTACAATAGTATTATCAGATCTCATCACTATCTCCCTACAGGGAAAAACATAGGAAAATTTGTTGAATGGTGTTGCTCATACACATGAATTGAAAAATGGAAATGGAACATTGGATAATGTTCCCCCTCAATGTGATATTTCCACTTATTCAAACAAGAACACTGCACAACTGGAACACTCCACACACAACTACAAGAACTGAAAATCAAATACTAAAAGCAAAACACATGCATGAAAAATGCCACCATAGCTTTGTGTGGCCCCTACTCCTCTGTACTCAAGGAAAACAGAGTGAAATTTCATATAAAATATGTGGTTGTGTTCGTATATTTCCTTGTCATAGATTATGATGACATATTTACCCTAAAACTCTACTAGGATTTCTTCTTCGATGGGAAGACTAGAGTGTCCCAAGCCCCCATTGTTGGAACTCTTATATGTGTATTAGTGGTAGAATTGGTCAACATTCCAACACTCTTTCCTGGTGTTATGTATATGCTACTATTTCTAGAGAATATTGCACTAAAAATATTTCCTAGTTATGCACTTATAGTACTCCTAGATAAAGTTTGTGGAACTGTTATCAAAGCTTTGTTAAATAGAAGAGGATGATACCATGTGTGTTGCCTTTATCTATCATGCTACTTGAATAGATACTAATACACTTCTACCTGTGTCACCTTCCCAACATGGCGATCCTTAATTGCACTCATGTTCTTCATCCTCACTATGATAATAATCTATATGAAATTCCAAATCTTGAGTACTATGTACAAGGGATAAGTTTTAAGGTTGGTCTAAATGTTGCCCAATGGCTCCCAAATCTGCACTAAACTCACTTTTATCATATGTTGATTAGATTGTTTTGTAGTTTCCCAATATTAGAGGGACATAGTCATGTGACCCCTCACATTCCTCATGGTTCTAAAAACTACCTCATGTCCTTATTAATCTCTATCTCATAGCCTTTTAAACTACCCTTTCTCATGCATCACTATATCTATGTAGTATTTATTCTCTTTCTACTTCTATTTGGCTCAACTCTATCCTTTCCAAACCCTTTCCTTGTCATTTTGTGTAACAATTATTTAGCCAACCATATTAGGATATTCAATTCCAAGTTATATCATCAAGACCTTAATGGAAAGTATAAGTGTGCATAGATACGATCTTTTGGGCTCATGAAGAAACTAGAATTTGGATTTCTCCAAACATGAATATGTAGAGAGCACGAATACAAGTTATTTAGAACATATTTCCACCATCGGTTTACTATGTTCATCCATGGCTTGTCCAAATAAGCTAATGATTAATACTTGTGCTTTGAATCCAGTTCTACTTCCCCAATCCTACTTCCTCTATTATGTGCATTTTCGTTAACCGTTCATATAACTCCCTTAGAAAGAAATTCTAGAATGTTTCATAAATCTCATTATAAATATTATCCTTGACCCATTTGAATGGATTGAAATTTACATAGGTACTATATTTTTCATAAATTTATGTTTACTATTGTGTATCCAACATTCATTATTCTTTGATGATAGAAAAAACACCACGTGTGCACCACATATTGAAAATTTACAATTAATAAGGTCTGGAAATAGAACCAAAATTTCATGCCATAGTCTAGGTTTAACAAAACATGGTTTGGAAAGTTAGACCTTCACCTAGATAGAGGTCTAGATGCTCACTGACGTGTGCGTAAACCTACCAAGCTCCTTCTTGTGTATAGATTCCAAGATTTATCCCCTACACTCATGGTTATCATGATAAAAAACATACTATATGGAGAATATATGATTATGGAATCATAACATGCACAATATTAATATATAAAACCAAAAGAGAGATAAATATCTATTATAATCATTATGCTTAAATAGGCTACATTGAACAATAACATGATAATATTAGACAATATTCATCTATTGAATCATGTGTAAGGCGAGACTCACTCAGGAATATCCAGAGTGATCCACTACATAGATATTTATAAAAATATGTAGGGTGGGAGCTTGTACTTCACTTCTTGATTAACTACAACCTAAGAAAAGACCATCCTATGCATAGGTTGCATACTTTTACAACTAAATCTTTCCTATAATTAGACTCTAACCCATGGTTCTCCATTAGTGGTTTGCTTTCTTATTGAATCTCTATTTTTAGGTATGATATAAATAGCTCTACTTTATTCTCATAGTATGTGCTATAAATATATCTACCTCTTACATGCGCACTTCATGTCTATATTTATTCATGCATGTTTGTATCCTATTCTAGTCCATGCTTTATCTATTTCCCTCTTGCCTTGATGACCACATCAACTTGTGATTTTTCCTATATTTAGCTTTGTGTGGTGATTAAGTTATTTCCTACTACGTGCCAAACCTTTGTGTGCATTCATTTTTCTTCCGTGTGTACCTCTCATGCACTTATTCAATCATTCATGCATATGCCTTCGCCATTTTATCAGCTCAACATATTTTTTTACTTATGTGCATATATTATTCAGCTATGAGAAAGGGTATCATTAGGGAGAGACAAAAGATACAATGGATGGGTTTGAATAAGACAGAATCACCATGCATAATCAATACATGTGAAATGGTGTCAAACTATAAGTTGAGGTTATATAATTCCCTATTATGATTTATACTTGTTATATATATATATATATATATATTCAATTTATGTGACATGTTTGTTTTAATTTCTTTGCGATGATGAGATGATGTTACACACTCTCATTGTGGAGAGGAGTGAAAATCTCTTTTGAGTGGAGTCGAGTGACACATTTTCACTTTATGACAATGGCCCACTCATGATGTGTTTAGAATTATTCATTTTTATATAATAGCCTTAATCTATTAAAAGGAAAATAAGAAAGCTATATATTTACAAAATTTTATTAAGTATAGTGGCATTAAAAGGGATGGGGGATTTAATCCTAATGTTAATTATTTAAGTTCATAGGTCCCGATTAAACTAAGCTACCTTTTAACATGATCATGTTGTTTTACGATCTCAAGTTACTCATAGATATTTCATTATTCTAATCTAGTTTAACTCATCGAGTTACCATTTTGATTTGATCAATATTTTTTTCAAGAAAAGTGTTTCACCGAGTTCACCTTTTACCTAGTGATTCATCAAATTCACTATCAGGATCACGAGATTTTGTAGTTCACATTTAAATATATAAGACCTAGTGTGAACGTGAGTACCTAAAGGAATGCCATTATTTATCCTAACCTATTCTTGGGAATTTATGACCACCTATACCATGAATGTGACCTTGCAACTCTGATAACCTGAAGGTACGTCATTCGATGTTGCCAATCAAGAATTTTGTGACCTCGAGAAATGTGACCATGTGAACCATATAATGTTTTGAACTGTGAACTCAAGATTTTTTCTATGTGGACCAATCACAAGTTTCGTGTCCTAAGGAATATTGAGATCCCATGAGTGGAGATAGTTATAACCTCATGAACCATGAACTCCAAACATATGGGATTTTATTATGTGTTTTTTTCTTGCTTAATTGTTCCCTCAAACACTAATCCTTATTTTACATCCCTTCTATAACCCCAAAACCCGGTGATTGGTGGGGAACTTGGATCACATGATTGGTATAAGATTATGACCCGTGATTTGACCATGTGTCCTCTCTTTGTGAATAAGATTGAATATAGGGTGGATAGGTTAGAATGTATCAACCAAATAAATTAAGGTAAATGATGGATCCTGAAGAATAAAATAAACTAAGTAACTCAACTTAAATTAAACTACTCGACTTGTTTACATCATAAATTTTGGATTTAAATGAAGGATGTGTGCAAGAAAAGGAATTGTTGAACTAAATGAGATTTCATAGATCAAAACACCATTGTAACTACTTGTGATCCTATGTTGGCATATATATAAATCAATTAAATCACATAACCAAAAAAAAAAATTAACTAAGACATTAAAAGCTAAGTTAAACCAAGAAAAAGTTTCAATCTCTAGTTTTGATACCAATTGTTAAATCAGGAGATAAAACTTGTGGCCAAACTCTTACACATGGAGAACATTAAATAGTTATTTATCACTTAAAACAAAGATGATATATTAGGATAAATAATACCACCTTAATATAAATGTTCATAACAATTGTTCATAGCAGAACTTATCTTAGCAATGTTCAAAGCAACTTATCTTCTTAACAATTGTTCATAAAAATGTGATGATAAAACTACCTCATTATTTTTTCTAAACATTATTATTTACATGGAAAAAAATCCCTAAAATTCTATGGCTTACATAAAAAAATATAATCCACAACGAGCATCGAGAAGATCAACTTTATCACAAAAATTCACTCTAGAAATCCCAATTTTTCCAAAACTAATGTATCTTGCAATTCCTTCAACATTTTTACCTAAAACTTGTCATGAAGTATCATGAAAACATCCTATAACTTATAAAATTCACCATCTAGACCAAATATTTTTGAAACTCTCCGGCCATAGCGACTTACCTATGTTATCCCCCGATTATCTTCACTTTTTTCTTCCTAAGGACCATGAAACACTATTAAACAACTGAGAACTGATTTAAAATCATCCTACACTTTATTTATACCATAATTATGTTGTTTCTATGCTCCTATAAGACTAATCATCTCCAAAACTCATGCCTCCATACCATTACGCATGTTTTAGGACTAGAAAGAGGCCTAGATTGATTACTTCACACCAAGAAAAACTATGAACTGACAAAATTGAACTCATAAAAATTCTTAAACACTCTTGAAACATCATACCAACCATGATGGACCTCATGAAAACCTTCACTAAACTTGGGAGGATTCAAACTATGACCATACACACACCGAATCATCCTCCATAACATTATAGAACATCACCAAACTCAGTAACTACCAATCAACGTTCATGATTAACCTTTTACTGACACCTCATGGACTCATATGACCTCATAACACCATTTTCCATCAATGGACTTGACATCAATGAAAAAGCTAAGAAAAAGTGGACAACAATCTCCCCCTTTGTCATTGATGGCTACCAACAAGAAAATACACATCTACATGACCTCATTTCCATGTTTATGATTCTTCTCTCCTCCTTTTACATATATGAAAATGATACAATGATGAAAAGAACATGAAAAATTACAACACATAATGACAACAATGGAAACAATGCACAAATGAAAAACTTACTTAACTCGGTGACTCCCTCTTTAGACCGTACTTACACTTTCTTGTCTTCTTTAGTTGAATATGATGATCTATGGACCTGAAAACAACTCCTTGTAGATCCCCTAGAAGCATACTAACCTTTTCTAACTTAAAAACAAATATTATACCACATACCTTGCTTTTATGCCATAAATATGACTCAATCACATCAACTCAATCCTGAAATAATATTTTAGTGTATTTAACCTCGTTTTTATGCCATTTCAATCTCTTTAATAATATGACTTAATTTTTCCTTATACCTTCAAACCTTCTAAATACACCTATACAATCCTTCTTATAATCTTACTTACCTTATTAAGAATCAAACCTTGCTTCCTTGCCTTGATAAGTCATAATGAGACTTGTACCTCATTATTGATGTTTGTAAAAATCTCATACTCTATTTTATAGGACTTACTTAATGCTTAAGCATATTTATTTTTATCATATAACCCTACCATACTTTTTATTCTCATTCATATTCACAATTGATTCGATTCATACTTCTATATATTGTACCAAGGTGATTCTATTTGACCTTTAAAATATTCTTTGCACATAACTATGTCATTACTTCATTTGTCTTATAGATACTTGTAGCAACCCATTCTAGTGCTTTGATACCATTAAATTTTTTTCAGCAAGTACACCTTCCTTGTAAGACCTTCTAGTTTCTTCAGCAAACCTTAACTCCTTGTTCTACGTTAAAGATACCTTTTCAATCATATTTTTCTCTCATCTACCTATTAGTCACTCTCCTTCGACATGTATCATTTTATGATCTCTCTTCATGGACATATCAACTGTTATATTGATAGAGACCTTATATGCACACTCATAACCTCAAATTATTCATATAATTTACACAAGACCCTGATTCTTCACCTCGAACCTATGAAACCTTGCATACGACTCTTTGTAGTAAACTCGGACCTTAAAAATAGATCCTTAACAATCTTAACAAGACCAATACATAATGGACTTGACATAGTTCTATCAACTTTTACAACTTACTGGCTTGAAAATGTTATGATATTCTTAACCCTTACATATATAAATCCTTCATAACTTGAACCATTTTTCACACACCTTTGATTAACAAAAGGTTTCCTTTTTTAGACATACTTTACTATGATTGAGGATAAGACCTAGACTTTCATTCTTTATAGAACCATCTCAAGATATACACACCTTGACTACTTGACACAAACCATAGACTTTCTTATTTTGAATCAAACATAATACATTGACTATTTTCAACTAATAAATCCTTAAAATCATACCGTGACTCAATTCCAACATAGCACATACCTTTGGGGCTCAATACTAACCTTCTTCAAGTTCAAATTCATAAACATAACTAGAAAACTTTATGATACCTACCTAGAACATATTTTAATTTCTTTGAAAACTTAGATGGACCTTTATAACATGATTCAAAGACCACATATCTTACCTTTTTTAATTCTAGAGCATTTGATCACAATAATAAATGGCTTCCCTTGCCTCAATTTTATTTCTCATACCTTGCAAACATATACATTCATCCTTGTGACTTATTAGGGATTTTGATGCTTAGAAAAATTGATCAAGTATATGGATTAATCCCCTTGTCTCGAGAGGTTTGTTGGGCTGATGAAATATAGCCTAAGTACTTAAGGCACATAAGGAATAGGCACACAAACATAGGGCACATAGGTGAGTGTGGAAATATAGTAGAATAAGGAATGCCAGGAAAGCATGAAGCCATGAATTATCCATTTTCAGTATGAGGCTAAATATAAACATGGAGTGAAGAGCATGCAAAATCTACTTTAGATAAGTGGGAGATCAAACACCATGCATAGTTTTGAGCTATTAATATGATTAGAATTATAGATATTATTAGATAAACTATTAATAGTGCACTTACATGCTTTTGTAATAATATTATAGTAGCGCATGGTTATTCTTAACATGTAGCCTATTTTGAGGATGCCTAGGCAGTGAAGGGAAATTCCCCATCCTATATATATATATATATATATATATATTATCGATTTTCATGATTTAGGTGATCCATGTTTTGTTAGAGTTATGCTTCTTATTTATGGGTGCACATGACTCATGGTGACTATGTTATGTATGTATGAAGCTTATGTGTTTTACAACAATTAATATAATGTATCTTTATGGCTAGATATTGATTATTGACACATCTGTGATTGGTTCCTGCATGGTAAGTTAATATTTATTATGGTATAAGTTAATCTTACAAATTCCATGTTTCCATGTTTCTCTCTGGTTTTTCCAAATTCCATATCCACTAAAAGAAATTTTTTCTTCAACCATCTTGTTTCATTCCTTTTTCATAGTGGCAAGGCATTCCTATGATCTTTTTCATTAGAATAGAAATGCATTATTGACTATCTTCTTGGTCTTAGACTTCTGATTTTATTAAGTCCTTCAAGGATATAATCCTCGCACTTACCACTAGAATGCATATTCAATAGTATATGATCATAAAACAAAGGATCAAGCAAGCATTAAGAGTTCAATTTCACTTAATTTCCTTGATTCCTAAGCACCTTGAGACCAATTATTCCATTTCAAATTTACAAACCAGATATGTCTATGTTTCATCCTTGAGCAACCAAATACCTTCATGAAACCATCACAACTAATCTTGAAACCTTAAAAGTAGGTGGTCATCTTTATGCCTTTGATCTAGGATAAAACACATACCTATTGGTATTGAATACACCACACAGTCATTTACAGGCCTTCAACCTTTTGTAGTTCTCAATGCATAGATGTCAACCTTAGCATCTTGTATCTATGATGAGCTTAATTTCTCTTCATACATGAATTTAATCACCCTTGCACTTTGACTATACACCTAGAGATTTTTCTTCAATATTTGATCACAATTACTTAGCATGTAATAACTTAAGATGACTCTAGAACCTTGGACCATGTTTTTATAGCAAATGATAGCCTTTGAGAATGGAAACATACTTCACAACTTAATGGATCATACTAACCAATCTGCAAACCTCTTGACACTACTCATCTAATCATACTTCAAGATCTTAACCTACTTGATGAAATAGAATTCTTAAACACTACTTTCTTGAGCTATCCAAGATATCCCTAGGATCAATGACTTGATCAACATTAAAAGAAACCTCTTTACCATGATAACCATGAAACTAACTTCTCGGGGATAATATACCTAAAAATGAATCATCATGATAAATACATAGTTCACGATAAAACATTCATACTCCCCTGGAGTGAAAACTACCTCGGAGTTTTCATATCCTACAAGAAACACACACTTTCTGACTGAAACACCAAAACACAAACTTTTCTTATATTTTTACAAAGTACAGATCCTCCTCACTTAGAAATAGGCCTTAAATTTCATCAAGCTTTGTTAAAGAACATCTAAGATAACCTGATGTAGATCCTTATTTTTGACATATAATCATAGACTCATGCACTCAAAACCATCTTGATGACACTTTTAGAGACCTCAAATGCTTATGAATAAGGAATGATAGGCTTGAAGCAACTTTTAACATACATCATAAAATTTTCTAGAACCTAGAAACATAGTTTCTCATTACTTTGAGTCCTTCAAATTTTTTATAGACCTTAAAACTCATGAAAAATCACTTAGAATGACTTCACTTGCTCCTTTTAATGATGTCAATGTAAAACACTAACTTCTCTTGGAGTGCTCAACACTTTGACCTTAAGAAACTAACTCATAACAAGAGATTTTTGACATGACTTCATGACTTTTCATAATAAACCTTATGACTTTCTTTAAGACAACAAGAGAACATACCTTAACACAACAAGATCCTTAGGCATGACACAAGATGAGGAAGGGTTGATATACTTTGTTGAATCAACAACTTAGGGATCTTCATGTATCATTGAGTAAAATATTGTGCAATTGAATCAACTCCTTCTCATAATAGTAATAACATCTTCAAGACTTCAATAAATTTTATCTTCATAGCTCCTTCCTCCACTTGTCCGCTGATTTTTGACCTTTTTTTTGAACAAGAAGAAATATTCAAAGACCATACATAAAAACCTTGTTGGATAGAATGACATATCATTAACTAGCTTCTCTCTTGAAAATTTTAAGCCCTTATTAGCTTCAAACCCTAAAAATTTCCTTTATAAATTGATTTTCTTATTATGAATGGGAAACTATACCTAAAGACACTCTTGGATATCTTTATAGCTCATTTCAATGGTTAGGGTTTCATGACATACCAATTCTTCCATTATAGGTTCTAAAACACCCTCAAACTCTACTTCTAGGTCATCAACATCTCCATAATCCTCTTTAGGGTCACAACATCGGGAACATTTTCAGGATCAACACCTAGGTCTTCTTCATAATATTTATTAGGAAAACTACTTAAAAGTCAACACAAAGGGATGTTTTGATACCTTCATAATTATTCTCATCAGTTGAATTGGAAATAGGAATACAAACAACAAGAACATTTTTCCAAATGTCAAACCATAAGGTTTTTAAACATGATATCATGCTAACTAAAGTGGATTCTCTTAAACTTGGCCTTTATTATCTTGCATACATGTAATTCAAGATGATCTCCTTAAATTTTCCAAATTATTTCACTAGGACCAGATCTGATACCAATTATTAGAAGCTCGGTGACTAAGAAGGGGAGTGAATCAGTCATACAAAATTTTTACTTCATTTACCAAACCATGCATTCATCATTAAAATTTTCCATTCATAAAATATATCCATGTGAACTTATTAAGATGTGAAACATTCAATCATAAGAGCATGAAACAAGATACACAACACAATAACACCATATATAAGTGGGAAAACCTTAAGGGAAGAAAACCCTCTCAAAATATTTGTATGTTGCTCAAAGAAAATAAATTTAGTGAAGCACCATATTCACAAGGATCATGAACCCCTGATTTAGTGAGGCACCAACCCCACAAGGATCACTAACCCCTATTTTAGTAGAGCACTAACCCCTAGTTTAGTATAGCACCAAGCAACAACCCCTTATTTAGTGAAATACCCACTCCACAAGGAGGATACAACCTACTAATATGATAAAGAACTAAATAAACCAAATTTTTATGAAGATATCTAACGCAATTTTTTTCCACAACTGATGGACATCACATATTCATCTCACACACCTTCAAACTCTCATTCTTCTAGCTCACTATATTATTCTTGTTCATGGAATAATTTTGGTTCAAACCCTTGAAATAATTCTCTCTAACCTTCTTCATATTTTTTCACACATCCTCATCTCTCTCTTGATTCCCTTGAATAGCTTTCACTTCTTCACATAGGACACATTTTTACCTTCATGCACAACTAGTTTTATAATGAACCAAAACAAACACTTTATATGCTTCTCAACTCAAAAAAATAAGGTAAGTTAGTACTCATGTAATATAAAAACCAATAAAAATAAAAAATATAGCAACACACTCATACACATTCATAAAATTAACCCATGTAGGTCAGTCATGCTCAAACACCCCAAAAAGCTCAAAACTTTCTCAAAACCCCATCACTTGGTTCACCAAAGACAACAAACCTCATCACCATGATCAGTAAACATTTAAAATACCCCAAAAATGTAAAATATGACATAAAAAAATCATACATGGTCACTTATTAACTTTAATAAATCAAATTATTCATAACACTAACAAGAAGGCTCATATCCTTCTCAAAACAATTGCTTCTAGGAACTAGTCTTCACCTATGGACCTCTGGATCACACCATATCACCTCAACTATGAAATGTAACAAATAATTGGAAATAAATTGACCTTTAGATCATATCCATTCTTGTCATATCTCTTGAAACATCCATCCATGCAAACCTCACTTACTTTCCACTTCACCAAAGTAAGGTGCCCAGAAAGTAGTTTTGGAAACACAACTGGTTTGCATTATTTCTCCCAATTTCAAGACCTAAAAAATCATTCACTAGGAAAATATTCACCCTATTTAATATAAAATATATAAAAAACATAAACTAACCCCAAAAATGATACTTATACCTCCATCTTCTAGCCAGAGCAATCTTGTCCTAAAAACAAGCAACCTTCTTCTTCACAAACTAATATGGATGACATATCAAACATCATCATCAAGATACAAACCATATACCATTAGAAATAAATATTAATATAATTTCCATAAGACCTTACATCTCCTTCCAAAAATTGAAGTGTAAGGACTTCAACCATGTCAATCTTTGTAGCCTGCTCATTTAGGCTTCTAGGGCTCAAGAATTAGTCTTGAGACCAACTTGCTCCATCACCTCCAAAATCACTTCCAATCTTAACAAAATAATGTAAAACATTTATACATGTTTTTAAAGCACTTATAAACCTTCAAAAATATTAATAAACTCATTATAATCACCAACCTCATGAAGCTACTTAAGACCATGTTTAACCAAGCATCTTCCAGAATTGACCTTCAAAGAACAAGTCATAACTTTCTCATCCCTTATCAAAAACTCAAGTTTGATATGTCATTGGAAATATCTTAGAACCAGGATCACAAAAAACTTGAACCAAGTCTTAACTCCACATGTAGCTCCTGTAAATCCACTTTTACCATAGATTGCTCCAAACTAACCCAAAAACTAGTCTTTATAAATAGGGTAGAATTTTCCCTCTAGGACCTCAACCATGATATAAAACAATTATGGACATCTATTAAAACTCCTAAAAAAACAACACAATTTATTTCATAACTTATTTGGTGAACTTTTCCAAAAATAAACATCTTGAAACATGCATTTTTGACTAGGGTGCTTAAGGAGTCCTCTACAACCTCAAATCATAAATTTTGAAAAATAAATAAAAATATACTCGATACACTCAATTTCCTCTAAGTTTCTTTTAGATAGGGATTCAAAACAACGTATCTTCTTAACAATCATTCATAAAAATGTGACAATAAAACCACCTCATTATTTTTATAAACCTTATTAGTTCCATGGAAAAAACATACCTGAAATCCTATATGTCCCATGAAAAACATGCAATCCATAAATAGCATCAAAAGGTCAACTTTTAGCACAAAAATTGACTATAGAAATTCTGGTTTTTCCAAAACTAGTTTATCTTGCAATTCCTTCATCATTTTGACTTGAAACTTGTCATGAAGCATAATGATAACATCCTATAACTTATGAAAGTCACCATTTAGCCCAAATATGTTGGTAAATCTCCATACATAATGACTTACCTTTGTTATCTTGTCTTGTCTTCACTATTTTGTTCCTAATGACCATGAAACACTATCAAACATCTAATAAATGACCTAAAAATCATCATAAACCTCATATATACCATGACCATGCTGTTTCCATGATCCAAAAAGAGTTATCGACTCCAAAAATTATGCCTCCATACTATTTTACATGTTCTAGGACTAGGAATAGGCCTAGAATGACTGCTTCACACCAAGAAAACTGTCAATTAACAAATTTACCTCATACAAACTCTTATACACTCTTAACACATCATACCAACCATTATGGACATCATGAAAACATTCACTCAAATTTTGAGAATTCAAACTATGAAAATACACATTGAACCATACTCGTAACATCATATAACATCACCAAAATAAGTCACTACCAATCAACCTTCATGTTTCACCTTTGACTAACACCTCATGGAGAGTCATATGACCTCATAAAACCCTTTTCCATAAATTTAATTGACAACAATGAAAACACTAATACATAATGGCCAACACATAATACATTCGCAAATCCACGTAAGGCTCTAGAGATGGCTCTGCGCATACGACGTAAGAATTTGGCATTATAGACACTTAAGTAACCCCAATTTTGAAGCACAAATAACAACTATGGACACACGGTTGGATAATATATATACTATCTTAACACATTAAACTTGAAGTGGAATCTGGTGTATAGACTGTGAAGTAGAGGGTGTACTAAAAATAGTTTCCCACACATGAATGTATACACTCTCCTATTGTCTTATAAGATATGTCATTAGGACTATGATTTACAGGAGTACCCACTCCTTCAATGTTATAAATATAATAATGTGTTAAGATATTACAATATTTATGATACGTACACACACAATACAACTCAATTCTATTTGATTGATCGCATCCATGAAGCATGCGAGACTAGGCTGCACATGACTAGTACAAAAGGAAGTTCACATGTGCAAGGAGGTCAAAATAACAGCTTCTGTCAAAATGGAAATAAAGGATACATAGGAGGTTTTATATGCGAGAGGACATTGTGGTCATGGAGTAAGGTTAAAAAAGGAATTTTCTATACATGTGGATCACCTTATCATTATTAGTATGAGTTCTAAAAATATGTCTTGCACATATTGTGGAAAATGGCATAAGGTAGAAGATTGTTTAGATTTATATGAGAACATGTGAAAGAATAAAAAGTGGAGAGGCACATCGATGATATAAGTTAAGCATTCCAAGAAAGAGAAGTGGAAACCTAATTAGATAACAATGGCTAAGAAATATCCATTTTTGCTTACCACCTATCTGAAGCCTCACACACCTAAGAATGGGTGAGAAATAAACCGATCATCGATGAGAAGAGATTGTGTAGCTGAATAAATATCCCAATGTAGGTCAAAAGAAGAAATTATTTCAAGAAACTATGGTCTTAATTAGAGATTTATAGGGGGATAGAATTATTAAGAGAACAAGCATTGGATAGAGAGAATGCAAAACATTCAAAGGTACCCAATAAGGATGTTGATGATATAAAGGAAGTATGACAGATGCTTAAACAAGAGAAAATTATACCTCTTTTGGGTGAATGATTACGCTAAAAATTTCTTAGCATGGATAGAGATAGGGAAATACAGATACTACATGTGAAAAATTTTCACCTCATAACTACGAATATGATAAGTAAATCATGTTAGATGCATTTATAAATGGCTGGTTGGTGAGCAACATCTTGATTGACATAGGTGCAAAGGTAGATGTGCTTACTTTAGATGCATGGAAAAGGATGGGTAGGCCACCACTACAATCATATTCAAAATTTCTCTATATGGCTAAAAAGATAAGGAGTCTCCTTTGGAGTCCTAAAGGATGCAAGTATCATTATATAGGGGCTTTGTTTAAAGGTGTCTTTGAGTTGTTGGAATTAGCGAAGTAGATAATTTCCCAACAATACTTGGATGACCTTGGTGTTATACAAAAAATGCAATCTACATTTTAATAAGTGTTATATCAGTTTTGAGAATGAAAATTAGTGCCTAGTAAATCCAATGGATGGTACTTGAATCTCACCATACAAAAAACTAGTAAGTGAGAAAGACCTAAATCGAGATATAAACACAGAGATGTGCATGATCCAAAATGGACTGATCCTATAAAGGAAGGTGTGGTCAAATGGGAAGACACACACCCAATTAGTGAAACTACTAGTGTTGTATGTGATTATTGGGAATATGACATGCATGAAATGGTTGGATGTGAATATCATGGATGAGTAACCATAGTGATCAAATTGTGGATACTTAAGTGTTTGGGAATAACTTTTCTTCCAAGGTACACTGGAGAGGAGAATCCTAAAGTATTCTTGCATACCATGTAATAACAACTATGTAATGAAGGTGGAAAAAGAAACATGATGGTATATTCACTTAGAAGGACAACAATGTAATGGTGGGTTGCGCACGTGGATAATTTTGTTAGATATAACATCCCCTCGGAGATACCAACCTATGATGGAAAGGAATCCCCGGGACTCATGTTCAGAATTGTGAGAAGATTTTTCTTAAAGGTTTCAACACACTATCACCATTCTTATGGGTCTATAAGTTTTATTCAACTTTACGTAGGTGTGCATGCATGGTATATACATGCTGAGCTGAAGCATAAGGCTGCCAATTGGAAATACTTGATAGAAAGTATCGTACATGTATTTAATTACTTTTCCTCTAACCATTTAGTGCATGAGGCCTTGCACTTTATGAAGCACATCACTCTCAAGGATAATGAAAAGGTGGAATATATCATAACTCAGGTGTATGAGGATACTATTCCAAAATGGGCACATCATCGAATGTACATGGTTAGAATCTAATGAAGATCTCTTAGTGTGTGCTTAGAAGGAAAAAGAAAAAGGTAAGCTAGTTTACATGATTAATGATGAAAGGTCGTGAGTATTTAATGTATAACATATCAAGGGAGAGTGTGAGGTCTTAGATAAGGAATATGAATAGGCATGTGCATATAATTTTCCCTTGAAGAACAAGAATGTGAATATTGGAACAGATGATGTGCCAAAGGAGGTGATTATTACAGTATTATTGGTTAGAGGTTGAAGTTGAAAGAATTATTGAAATTTTGCATGACTTTCAATATGTCTTCCCTAAGATCTACCAAAAGCTGAAAGGTATTCATCCTTCTCTATGGGAATTGAGGATCAAATTAAATATGGTGCGAGACTAGTTTGAAAGTGACCATGCAAGATAAATCCAAACTTACACATTAAAGTGGAAGATGAAATTTATAAGATATTACATGCAAGAATCATTGAGCCCATTGAAGAATATGAATGGATTATCCACATGGTAATCAATATAAAGAAGTATGGAAGGATCAAGATTTGTGTGGATTACAAAGTCTTAAATTTTTCTTGTTTTATCGATCTTTTCTTTGCACCATTCAATGAAGAAATTTCGAGAGGGTGGTGTATTTGGGAGCGAAATGTACTCATTTACATATGGTTTCTTGGGATACCATCAAGTTTGGATTATGTACAAAGATCAATCCAAGAATACATTTACTAAAGAGTTGGGTTGTATTTATTATACATTTATGCCCTTTGGACTTAAGAATGTGTCAGCAGTATTCTCAGGCATTGTTGTATAAGCTTTAAGGACTTTATAATAACTTTCTTCAAGTATATTTAGACAATTTGACCATTTATGGCTTGGTTAGGGATAATTGTGAATTTTTCTTAATATTTAAATGATGTAGACATCTCAAAGTATATCTCTAAACATTAAAATTTCATCTTTACTACATCATTTTTCAATTTTTGGGACATATAATTTCCAAGGAATATCTTCTAGTTGATCAGAAAAAGATAGCAACTATCTTTGGGATTAGAAGAGACAAATAATTAGAGCGAATTGAATTCATTCCTTGGTCATATAGGTTATTACAGAAAATTCATCAAGGGATATTCCAAGATAGCTATGTCTCTAGAAGAACTAATAAATGCAAAAGTAAAATTATCTTGGAAATATGTGTAATACCATGCATTCGAGAAATTGAAATAAATATTAAAAATTACATATGTCCCTGATTCCCCTCATGGAGATTACATTTTCATATACATTTGGATGCACCAGAACTATAATTGGATTTACATTATCCCATCTGGAAAAGGTAATGTTGATCATCCATTCATTTTGCAAGCGAGGTGAAGCTAACACTTGTTGAACAATATTATACAACTACGAGAGAACAAGGCTTTGTCTATGGTATACATGTGTCATATGTTTACAAAAAATCTTCTAGAAAATCCTTTCATATTTTATACTATCTATATGGATCTCAAATATTTGGTTAATAAATCTATGCTACAAGGTTTCATTTTCATATGGATGTTATTATTCTAGGAGTTTGAACTTTCAAGTAATAGTGAATCTTAGAAAGAACAATCTAGGACTGGCCATCTTTCATGCATAAATTCTATCAAGGATGTTTATACTATAGAAGATACAATGTTGGATGTATAATTATTTAAGTTTCAGCACATGTTGATGGACCTCAAATACATAGTAGTATTTTTCACATGGGTATTGTGCTTGAAGGGATGACAACTATGAAGAAGAAATAATTAGCTATATGCACTACACCTTATCAGCTAGCTAGGTGAAACCTATACAAAATGGGTTGTGACATGAAGTATTTCACACATGCATATTGGATCATGAAGGGAAAAATATTTATGAATAAGCACATGGTGGGATTAAAGGAGGACATTATGTTGGACAATCCACCACGTGCAAGATACTTCTAGTTGGACTATGGTGGAAAACACTATATAAGGATTGTTATCCCGTTTTGAGTTCACAACGAAACGATCGGATAACCCCTACAAATTTTTGTAGTGATTTTGCATTATGACCTCTTTTAGAGAAAATCGGGTTTTCGGGTGTTACTAACAGCTTGACATAAGTTTTAACATGCTTTATGTCTTATGACCTCCGAAACCCGAAACCCGCCTTGCGTTAAGACAATCCTTTGTATTCGGGTTTTCGGAACTCTAAAGCATCGGGACATTCATGTTCCAAAACATGTTTTATGCGCCATGTTCTCCGATTCCCGAAGTCCGCTCAATCCTTTGTAATCGGGTTTTCGGAAGTTCAATGCATCGGAACATTCATGATTCAAAACATGTTTTGTGCTCCATGTTTTCCGAAGCCCGAAACCCGAAATGCACTAAATCTCCTCGTGTCGGGTTTTCGGACTCCTCCAACATGCTGACGTGGCATTCATGCCGAGTGGTCGGTGAGTTACGCGTCTTGAAGCTGAAGTGTATTTATTACTGATTTTCTTATAAATACGCGGATTTCCACGTCATTCTTACCGTTCATATTTTTAATTCGTGGATTTTTCGCATGCTCTTCCGCTCCCAAAACCCGCAAACTCGCGTTACCAGACTGGATCGTTTGTTTTCGATTTTACCTGTCTCGAATTGAAGGTATTTTTCGTTCCTTCTTTATTCTTGATTTTTCTGGATCGACTGCGTGTATTTTCTTTCCAATTTCTTGCCAGTTGTTGAGGGTTTTTCTTCCTTCTTCTTTCTGTGTTGTTTTGGAAAGGGTTTTGGGTTTTTAGGGTTTATTTTCTTTTTGAGACTATCAATTGGTGCTGTTCCTTCCAAATTTCAATTACTTGCATGATGTATGGAATATGAATAACAAAAAAGAAAGGAAGTTGTGTATGTAGAAATTCAAAGGAAAGACTCTGTTTTTGTTTCCCGGATTTTGAAGGTTGTGTTGCAGATTCAAAAGTCCGAAGAACATTGGAAGCTCGAAGTGACGGGGTTTCTCAACATTCCGACCTCAACACTAAGTGCCGGGCATCTCCTAAGTTCCGTCATCGAAAGTGGGTGCCGGGTTTTCTCCTGTTTCCGCCATTGAAAGCAAGTGTCGGGTTTCGCCAAGATTCCGACATATCAGACCTGTCGGGTTCTCAAAGTTTTCCGATATCTTCTTCTGCGTGTCGGGTTCTTCTCTTCTTCCGACGCATTCAGTCAATCAGGTTTTTCAGTGTGCACAGCATCTCCGGAGTTCCGAGCCTTTCTCCTTCCAATATTCTTCATGTCGGATCCTGGTTCATCACAGGAGAAGGCCGAAAAATCTAGCAGGATGAAATACAAATTTAAGAAACCAGAATCCCCGTCATATATCGACTGTAATTATGATATCAGGGATACTGAAATGGGCAACATAGATATGGACGACTTTTGGAATAGGGTGAAGAGTTCTTCTCAAACCCCATGGATGATGGCTTTAGCTAACAGTGGCTTGCCCCTTGCAGCAGGCTTTCCCATGTCTGCCCAATGTCCAGAGTTTGTTTTGGCTTGTGCCTCCGGCCACGACTGGCTTCGCGTCCGTAAGGAATCAGGCTGGTGAAGTAGTTATCAAACTAGATGGAGCTTATTTTGATGATCTCCTGAAACTACCAAATTTTGAAGAGTATGGGGCCCTAGACATCAAGTCGGCTCAGAAGGCCTGGGACAGTAACCAGGAAAATTGCATTAAGGATGTCAATAAGAAGTTCTTGGTCAAGGCAAAACCAGTAATATCTAGATTTCCAAGAACTATTCCTAGATGTGATTTCATACAAGAAATCAATGACATTATCACCCTGCTGAGCCGGGTTTTTGGCTTGCCGGAATCAAATTTATTTCATGGATGGATGTATCAGTTTATGGTCACCATCAAGAAGAACCAGCAAGGGATTGACTGGGGAACCCTTATCAGTAATGAGATTGACTCTCAGATGACGACGGTCTTATCGACCGGAAAGTTTTATATGTTCTCATATGTGGCCTATGCAGCAGCTGGAATGAGGAGCTATCCCGGACTGGATACTAAAGGAAGCAGAACGACAAACCCAGTCTATAAGTATTATCCTCAAATAACAAAGAAGGGGTCCAAGGATCATTTTAGGAGGGTAAATGACGCCTTTTTCTACGAGAACATCTTGAACCCAGGGCTAAGAAAGACAAGGGTATCAGACGAAGCTTGGACTGAGGTATCTAAATGGGGATGTATCTTCTTACAGTTCAAGAAGTTTACCTACCTTCGAACGGTCATGTACTCAGGAGAGCCTTTCCGTCTGCCTCGCTATCCAGGGGATAGATTGATATTGCTAGAATTGGTCAGACAGCTATTGGATTTTCACAAATTCCAACAGAGCAAGCATAAGGCAGCAGTATCCTTCCCAATTTCTATTGGGAGATATACTTGCTCAACAGTGGCAAAGGCCAAAAATGTTGAATGTGAACTCCAGGAGAAATTAAAGAAGCATATGAAGTCTCGGGATGGTTTTGACATCCGAGGAGTACTTAGAACCTATGGAGCCCTACATCTGCACAGGCCCGACATTGAGGATATCTGGGTGGATCTGCGTAACGAAGTTGCAGTTCGCAGAAAAGATAATAGTAGGTTAACTATTAATGAGATTCAGACGCTAGAGCTTTCTGATTTGCCAGATGGCACAACTGACAATGAAAGTGTGTTGGATATGTCCTATGATGGGCTTAATGAAGATCGATACGTTTTCCCGCCTATTGACATATAGGTCGGCTCATTCTTGCACGCACCAAAAATGGCTCTCTTCTTGGGGCATGAATTTTAAAGATGACAAGTTTCCAAAGTTGGCTGAAACGGAGGTGGGGCCCTCCCAAAAGAAAAAGGACAAAGAATCTTCTGGGGGGTCTATAAAAATCAGGATTCCCAAGAAGAAGAAAGAAAGACAAATCTCTTCAATTGTCTCTCCAGCTCAAACGGTGGTTGTGCCAGAATCACCAACACCACCATTTGCTGATTGCTCAACTGGAGAGACCTTATCTCTTGCATTCAAGGCTTTGGAAACTGAATCTGTGCCTCCCCCTCAACAACCACTCCAGCCTCCTCATTCCCCATCCACTTCTTCAAGTATGGCCAATATTTTCTCCGGGCTCTCACCCCTCTCTGCTGGAACCCAAGTGATCACCAACACTCCCCCACAACCTGTGCCTCTATTCATTGCACCTACTACCACGTTGGCTACTGTTCCCCCTCCAATAGTAGAATCTGCTCCCCTTGAGAGTAGAATACCAGTTACTACAACATTGGCAGTTTCCTCTGATACACCACAATGGCTACTCGAACAAACTCCGAGGAAGAGGAAAGTGATTGTACCCCTACCAGCCTTTGATTTCAGCTCACTCAAGGCTTCTACTGCGAGATCAGCCAAGAAACCCAAAACAGTTTCAAGGGTTTTGGTGGATGCTTCAGGAGATAAGTTCGCAGAGATTGCCACTCCCTCAGCTGACAAAACTAGAGATGATGTAACAACTGCTGATTACCAGGTAACCAGGGTGTCTCTAGGGAAAGTAACAGCAAAAGGGGCGCAGCAAGATGCAAAGGATTCCATAGACGTCCTGTGCCAAAAGTTGAAAGAAACAAAGGACAGCAGAAATGAGCTTAAGGAAAAAGTGGAGCAGTTGACAGAGGTTTTGATCAAACTCTCAAAACCCCTTGAATCCATACCACCTTCTTCTGCTTCTGCTTCTGCCGGATTTGATTTCTCATCGGTGCCTACGATTGAGAAGATTGCCAAAAAAGGAAGAGTGGTTGATGAATGGATCCAAAAGTTGCTCCAACAAGGGAAGGAAGTAATTCAAGACGTGGTGAAAGTTCATCAGTCCTTGGCAGAGATTCAGAAGGAAGGAGAGAAGATGGATGAGGAATTCACTGAAGAACTTGGACAGCTTGATTTGACTTGTGAAGCTCTCCAAGTGCTAAAGCAAATACCAGCACATCTCTTGGTAGAAGAAGGCATTCTTCCACATACAGATAAACACTTTCAGCTGATCAAGGCCATCAAGTTCAGAGTAAAGATCCTCAACGAAGCCTGCAGCAAGTTGAGAGAATCAAGGGATAAATTGATCGATGGGAAAAGTGATCTGGAAGAAGAATTGCTAAAGATTTGTCCAAAGGTGTCAGTTGGGAACTCAAGTGCCCTATCAGCAGATGATCTCTTCAAACAAGTTCAAGAGACTGCTTGGATGAATGTAGATGGATTCGACCTTGAAGTCATTGGTCAGTTTGTGAGGATTGAACATACGTTGGAGGCCTTAAGAAAGCTCAGCAAAAGGTTGAAAAAGCTTCCCGGCAGTGCCAGTGATATCCATGAGACCTGCGAAATGTGGAATGATCATTCCACTGCACCTGAGGAAAATGAAATGCAAGGCATTATTCGGAAGTTCCAGGAGTTCCGGAACAAACAGTCTCAGCTGGAGGAAGAGAAAGAAGAAGAATCAAAAGATGATGACTCGGATTAAGTTCCAACGTCCCATGACATTTCTATTTTTAGAATGACATATCTTTTATTTCCGTTTTGTCATTATTTTTAATTCATACTTTGACTTGATCTCCTGCGTGAGAATCATGCAAAGCTGAACTCTAGTTAGCATGCTACTTTTCAGGATCTGTCCTGTTTTATCTCTAGCTTCTTTTGTTATAAATAAGGGATGCTTGTGCATTCTAAAGGGTCGAGAATTTTTGAAGCATTAAGAGGCTATTGGAAAGGAGAAAAACTTTGTGTTTTCTTTCAATCATTTTGAAGAATAGAAGTTGATATTGTTTTGCAGACTTTGTGTTGTGAAATATATCTTATTTAAGACAGTGTTCTTATGTTCATGATCTTAAAGCTATTCTTTGCATAGAATCTCAGTGTTTCTAATTATCTCAGACACTATATCTGTGATCTAAAACTCGTATGATTATTTCGTGCTCTGTGTTTACTCGAAAGAAAATACGTTTCTCCCATTTCTTTTCTACCGTGCTTCTTTCACTGTAACAGTTTCTAACCTATTTCACTTACGAAAGCAATATCCTTGAATCGTGTGAATGTGGATTTCGGGATTTCATCCCAACCCCCAATGGTTAGATTAGTGTGAATATTGTATATATTATTTACTGTGTTTTAGATTAGCAATAAACAGGCAGCCTCACCTGTCTTTGAGGAGGGATTTAATCCCATGTACTGTGGTTGAACCTCATATTTTGGTTTGACAAAATATCCAACCAATAAGGATACAAAGGAATTCTTCAAGGATTGCAACCATTGTCAAAGGATTGGAAAGACAAGAAAAATGGATGATATACCATTATGAGTTATATCATTAGTATAACCTTTTGATAAATTGGATAAATATTTTTTTGGATTAATTATGCCATGTGTGCGAAAAAGCGGCATTCGGTACATTATTACTTACACATAATCTTTGACAAGGTGGGAAGAAGCTACACCTACCAAAGAATTCACCACCACTACAATTGTGAATTTCTTATGGGAGTATATCATAAGTAGGTATGGTTTCCCATTAATTATTATATGATATAGGGGTAGTCATTTTCTTAATGAGATAATAAGGATATTGTTAGTAGAGTTCATGTTGGCCCACTATAAGATAACTTTGTATCACCCATGGGATAATAACACAATTGAAGAATTTTAAAAAATATTGAGCATAAATTTGACCAATATATGTGATGTGAGCAATATATGTGATGTGAGAAGAAAGGAATGGGATGATAAAGTGTCGATGTAATTTGGGCATACAAAACCACCTACAAGATATTGAATAAAGGCACACCCTTTCAGTTTATTTTTTATGTCGAATCCATCCTACCTATTGAATTTGTATTTCCTTCATTACACATTGTGTGTAAGTGGATTTGTGGATGAGAAATAATTGTATGTGCACATTAAGGGGCTAATGAAATTATATGATAGGTGTGTAATCTCATGATGGATCCAAAAGATGGAGAAGGCAAGACAAAAGGATTGACATGAAAAACACATTAGAAATAATTATTTTATGGTTAGAGGGTTGGTGATAATATATTATTCTTAGTTTTGGAACCACTGGGAAGTTAAAGGTCCATTGGTTATGATCCTTTGAATTAACCATGATTCGGAATCAGTGCATGTAAATTATAAGTACTTGATGGAACTATGTTGTCTGATTAAGTTAATGGAAGTAGGTTAAAGCCCTACTATACATAAGATTCTTTTAAATTCCATTTATAATAAGGAATTATTTCCATTTATATTATATTTACAATTTTCTTTTTGTTTTGTAATAAGTGTGTTTTCACATAGGATCTCGATGCATTTGTTAAATTATGATGTGAATAGGACCATGCATAATTTTAGTGTGGGGTAGTAGGTGAAGGCATTATCAGATTTGGTCTTCTATGGTGAATGGAAGGATGGTTCTAAATTTTATTTCTCATTGGTGTATAAGGCAACTTGGTATAGATTAAAACATGTAAGCTAACACAAGGTAAGAAGTGTAGGAAAAAAACTATTTGGTATATGAGACACAAAAAGGAAAGGTGTGGCATGGGAAGGCACACGTAAAAGGATATATATCAACGGAAAGTATTTTTCATGTGAATGGGAAAGCACATGCAAGAGGTTCTATAGCCAAGGAGAGTATTCATACACCATATGGTTATACATGTCGCGTACGGAAGGGAAACTTGGAAGATCTTGACTTTGTGAAAAAGATCGGAAAACATAAGAAAAGGAAGGAAATTCACACCTACCTCCATCTACCACATTAAATTCTCAAAAAAGTAGAAACCTATAAGTAGGTGTGAGTGATACTTGTAATTTACATTACGAATTGAGTCTCTTGTGAACTTATGTGAATTGTAAAATGAAATTGATGACTAGGAAACCATAAACTAGTATCAGAACCAAATATCTCCTTGTGTTTTTAAAAAAATGAAGTCCATATAGTAGAGTGGAAGTTGAAGAAGGGTTTATAAGACATCGTTATAATTTTTAAGGGTGACGGTAGTGTTGTAGGGTTAGGTTGTGATGGAATTTGTAGAGCTAGGGGCACGCCGGTTGAAGTTACAGAGTTTGGTTTCCATGCATTAAGAAAATGTGACAGTGAGTAGAGAAAGGATTTGAGTTAGGGAACACAATTCTCATGGTTTGAAATTTACATAGGTTAAGTTCAATTTTGTACAATGGCACTGGTGAAGAAAGAACCTAAAGGTAAGAAAACCATGGAGGATTCCCCAAATGATTGGTTTTTCAATAATTTAGTATACCAAAGAATTTATTGTTGGGAAAGCTTGGGCATCATAGATATCGAAGTGAAAAATCAGAAAGTATAACCACCATGTATGGGACATGAAGGCAATATAAGGAATGACACCCTAGTGGAGACAAGCTAGTGCATAAGAGAGGGACATATTGTGTTAGATGATCGAGTGGTCAAGATCTTGTAAAGTGGTGGAGTATTGCAGTTGTTTAAGTTATCATTATTTAGAAATATTTTGTGTCTTTTATAATGGCTAATGTCATTGGTGCATGAATATTAATTATATTTTTAGGAAGTAGAATGTGCATCACCATACAACTAATCAAAAAATTCATAGGGTTTATAGACAGGGAGACAAGATCATGTTTGATATGTGCGGAAAGGTGACAATGGAAGAAATAAACACAAAATTACATTATCAAATGGGAAGCCTTTCCTTCAATGTTACAAATATCTATGACCACGGTACTAAAGTGGCTACACACTTGGTGAGTTATAATATTGGAGCGTCGAGAGAGGTGTGAAGTGAATAAGAAGTTTTTGCACAATGTACATTATATGGCACATGGAACTAAATATAAAATTTCTCAGTACATTAAGGAGGGTTGTGGAGGAATCCAAGACCCAATATGACAAAGGAAATAAGATCACATGGGGGTCAATTTTTCTGCTGATAATATTATGGGAAATTAAAGTCTTGGATGGACCAACATGGAAGGAATGGTAACATCATGTTGAGAAGAGATCACCGGTGAAGATATTTATGAAGTATGTATAGTATGGGGCTATCAAAAATCTGTATAAGGTGTTCTGAACACATGGTATAATAGGATGTATGATGCCTTCAAAAATTAATGGTACATCCCTAGGGAGTTTCCCAATGAGTTATATTGACAAGTAGAATTTGTTTTCATCTAGAAAATTTTCCTTGTGTAATTCTTGTTCTTGAATGGAAAATTGGCCTATGGTATAAGTTTTCATTTACATTCATGACCATGTATTTTATGATCATAGTGAATAGAATTAAGGACACAAAACCTCTAAAGTTTAATGTGGAAAAGAAAGATGTAGAGTACCACACTCTATGCAATACCTATGGTTACATGGAAAAACAATCATATATAGAGATCGTGGAATCATGTGGGATGGACCTCAATCCTATAGTATCTTTGGTAGTTGGAAAGGAAGAATGAAGAGTTTATATCTATCTATGACCAAAGTTACACAAAAATTACACCACCATATTTTAGGAGGAAACTTGTGAGAGAGAATAAACACAATCCAAATCTAATCCAACAGTAATGAGGAGGATGAGATGAGATAGAAGCATAGCTGGATCATAGCTGAAGGAAGAGGATTTGGGCATAGTGAGAGGAAATATCAATGCACACCCCTCCTAGAAATCCTCCAGTAAGTCTGACTGAAACCACATGCATGACTAGTCCATGAGGAGAGGAGTAGGATGAAGAATATAAAATGCTATAGATGACTCGGAGGGAGAGAGGAGTCCTCATGCGATACACATTATGGAAGAATATCTTGAGTGATTGAGGATCACAAGGAATAAGAAATACCCCCTGGATACCTCGGTGCACATGGAGGAGCTTGAGAAAGAAGAGAAAGAGAAAGAAGAGAAGAAAGAGGAAGAAGAGAATGAATGGGTGGATGAGAAATAAGATAAGGAGGAAACCTTTCCCATGAACTATAATGTTTCATAAGATTCATTGCTTGAGCAATGCATGGTAATACTAGGACCTTAGTCTTCAAAAAGGAAAAGGACAAGGAAATGATCAATCCTCACCTTACATGTCCTATATAAATTACACATCAAAATTCATAGGGCTAGGTTCTAAAGCTCTATAGATGTAGAAGATTTATATTATTAAGATATGCTTAGGAAAATAGAATCTTATGTCTTCATGCAAAAATTCTCTATATTGTAATGTAGACTCATATAGAGGAGTTGGAGTTTGAAATAAGAAAAGAGGCCATTAGTGAGCAATAGGGGAGGAAATATCCGTCAAAAACACTATCCATTTTGGACTCCATATAGCTGATGGGTGAAAAGGAAAGTAATTCTTTAATAAATATGGTTAGTGAATTTGTGTGCATGAATATTAAAAGGAGCTACACTACGTGACGTGTAAGAAAATTTTGATGATGTAAGTAAAAAGAATAAGAAGCTAGCATCAAAGTTGAATAAGGTGAAAAAGAGGATAGCTAATGTAAATACTAATGTGGTCAAATTAATTACCCACATTACGTACTCATGTTCTAATGTAACCCTTGAGGCAAAACTTATAATAATAGGAGGAAACAGCTGGAAGAATTGGTTAACTGTTGATAATAAAATAAAATAGAGGACAATCACAAACAATGGAGGAACTAGCTAGGAAATTCAAGAGAATATTGATGGGATGATAGAGGAATATGATAACCTTGGTGTGAAGGTAAAAGAAACTTCACAAAAGGTAGAGAAGGTTTTCAGAAATTTTACAAAACACTTTATTATATATGTGTTCCTTTCTAAAGTAGAAAATAGAGGAGTCGCATCAAGGCCTCCTTATATACTAGGGATAAATCAGCATATGCATGGGTTATGAAGGAGTTGGAGGAAATAAAGAAGATAATGATTGATAAAAAAATTGAAGTATAGGAAAGGTTGGAGGAGCTGGAAGTGATGGTCATGGAAAAATGGGACATCTGGAAAGCATGACAATAGAATGGGATATCATTTTTCTAGAGTAGTGGGAGAAATCAAGTGGAATAACTCTAGAGGGAATACCAAATATTGTTAAATAATTTTTAGTAAGGTTAGATAGCACAATCAAATAGAGAAGCACCTAGAATCATCCATTAGTGTGGATTTCCTTAACTCCAAATATCTTGAGCCTATTTTTGTTTACGCAAGAAGAGTAGGCATTCTTTATTTACACATTCTTTATTCATCATTCTTTGGGGTATTTCCACATTTCATTCATCCATGATTCTTTATTTGTTCATTCATTCATTCTTATATTGTGAGGATAGGTAATATATCTATTATGGGGTAATGTTAAGTGATAAAATGTATAAGGATATGCGCAAAGGTTGAAGAAGTTGCAAGAGTTCACGTGAAAGTATAAAGGCATATATGAGAAGGATTGAAGAAGTGCATGACAAGTGCACATGGAAGCATAAAGGAACATGCACAAAGGTTTGTCATGTAAAATCAACAGATAACTTGATCACCACACAAAGATAAATAAAGGAAAAATCATAAGTCGACGTGATCATCAAGGCAAGCCGAGATATAGCAGAGCATGGACCAAAATAAGGACATGCAGGACTACATATAAACATGAAGCATGCATATAAGAGGCAGAGATATTTATAACACATGCAACAAGAATAAATTAAATCTATTTATAGCATAAAAGATATAAATATACATTCAAGAAGAAAGTAGGCCGTTAATGGAGAGCCATGGGTTGGATTCTAATTATAGGAAATATTTAGTTGTAAAAGAATGTAACCTATGGATAGGATGGTCTATTCTTAGAATATAGTTAATTAAGCATTGAAGTACAAGTTCCCACCCTACATATACTTGTAAATATCTATGTAATGGGTCACTCTTTATAGTTTTGAGTGATCCCTACCTTGTGCATGAGTCTATAGATGAATATTTTTGAGATTATCATGTTATTGGTCAATGTAACTTGTTTAAACATCATGATTATAATATATATTCATCTCTCTTTTGGTTATATACATTAATCTTGTGCATGTTATGATTCCATAAGAATATATTATCCATTTAATATGTTTGTTGTAATGATAAGCATGAGTGCAAGAGGATACATCTTGAAACTAGCCACAAGAAGGATCCTCATAGGTTTACGCATGTGTTAGGTGAGCATCTATACCTATGTCTAGGTAAAGGTCCAACATACTAGACCACGTTATGTTAAACCTAGACTATGGCATGAAAAAATACCTCGTGTATTATCCATTTCCAATATACTCAAATCAAATGAAAAGAAATATAATTACCATATACATAATCGATAATCCTAACTATAATCGAATAAAAACACCATCTCCTACTAATAAAATAAATAATGTCAATTATTTTAATCCCAAAACATTACATAAATGATAACTACATCAAATAAAATCAATATCTCATATGTCATATAGTTTTGGCATAACCACAAAATCCTTTGAAAGTCTCTAAAATGATAATGTGTAATTATAGGATGTGACATCCTTCCCCACTAAGAGGAAATTTTTTTTTGATGATTATTATAATAGCATAAATATAGAAACTAAGTAAAAATATTTGGGTAATATTGGTGTATTTCATCAAAATCCTCCCAAGTAGCACTCTCCTCTGAATATTGGTTTCACTAGACCTTGCATTGATATTATTCCCATTTTTTTAGGTGAAAATTGTGATTCTAAACCACCCATAAGGGATTGACAAGTATTTCGGGATACACCTGTAAGAATTTCCAATCAATAACATGATAATTTTGGGATGATAAATTTTCAAAAAAGATACATGAAATAAATTATGCAACTTTACAGAGCTAAAGGTAAATCAAGTTTGTATGTGTTTTCACCTTATTTGAGTTTGGCTAAGGTTTTACAACTATAATCAAACAAGGAATGAAATAAATATTACATGGGGTTATTTTGACTAATTAACTTCCAACATTAACCATTCAATATCATAATAACACATTAATACTTGTAACAAATGTACACACTGATGTAATACAAACTCACAAATATATGGGATTGAATGCGGTCGAGATGATTACATGTGATTTGGGTTGATCTGGTTACTAAAAGAGGTTTTTTTACTTGATTGATTTACAAATGAAAATGTAAGATAAATATCTCGTGGTGTAGGATTGTATAGTAGGGGTTGGAATTTTTGTAGGGTATTCACCTCTTTGTACAATTTTACACCTGTTCAAAACTATGTTATATGAATTTCTAGGTTTTTCAATTTTCTAATTAGTCATTATTTTTTTCACTCTCGATCACACTTTAAGGGTGTCTGAATACTCTACTCAATCCTTCAAACATTTACCATGGATGAAGTCCTACAAAATAAACATTATTTGGGTTGTGGGTACCCATGTGCACCAAACATCAGTCTTGCTCCCAAGAGGCCTCAAAACACACGTCCTTCTCCACCTAACATGTGATATCTAGTTTTATTGTAATTAGATTTGACAATGCTTGACTTGAATTTCTCTCTTGTGTAATCTACTTGAGTAGGTGAATTTGAGTTCTTGTAAATGTGGTAATCATTTCCCTAAACATAGTGGGAAGCTTCAAACATATGTATATTATTTCCCTAATGAATGTGTTGAGGTACTTCTAGATTGTAGGGAGATATGGGTGCCTTTTTGCTAGATTTTGCAATATGATTCCATAAGATTGTTTCCTAGTTCAAATGAGGTGAGTTTCACTTGCTTATATATTCTTCAAAAGATGATTTAATTTTGAAATTCCAACTAAGAGGAAGTAAGTGACCCAAATAATTATGTTCAATGGGAATTTTGGGACCAAAGTTAACTCGTCGTCAATATCATATAGTAGGATCGGGACCATACGGATGCTCATGCCCCTACTTTATACTTTTGACCTAAGATTGGCAATTTGCAATGTGAAGTTTGGAAGTTGACAAGTGGAGTTTCATTTTCTATGCATTCACTTATAAAAAACTATCAACAAGTAAGTGTGTAAGATCAATAAATCTAGACAAGAAACTTGGGGATGCACTGGATGAGAATGGGTAGAGTCTAGTTATTTAAGCGAGAGATAAATGTCATGAATAGTAGTGTCAAAGACTATAATTACCAAATTTGAGTGTCTCTATTTTCCCCCTTTAAGTATGAAATGAAATTACATTCCTAAAATAAAATAAATCCTAGTGTGTAGACAAGTTTTTTCTTTTCTCAATGTTTATTTTGTAAGATCTTATAGTATTAGTATTGCACGCTTCATAATGAAACCTACAACATAGAATATAGTCAATGTCCATGATAAAGAATTGAAATTTAACTCAAATTTAAAGATGTAATGTAAATGAAATTTGAAATTGTAAGAGTGAAATAAAGATATGCAAAACATCGAGTACACATGTTCATTTTTCAAAGGGATGACTTTTCCATTCTTTACTTGTACTTGGAGATTTGTATTGTTGAACTTTTCCAAATGATTGTGGGTGATTACTCCATAATTATGTCAAGGAGATGTTGTAGTATTGAGTTTATAGAACCCAACACACAAATACTAAAGATATAAAATAAGAATGAGGAACCAAAGTACCCTATGAAGGAAGAATATCATGTATAAAAGTCATTCAACAACTCTAATATCTTCCCCCTTAGGTGAAAGTGGAGAGGAAGTAATACCTACACTAAACTTAGTCACCTTACTACCTTACATAATCATGTGGAGAAATTCATTGTATAAAAATATAGGCCCAAGCTATAAATTAGGACACACATTATAGAAGAGAATGAATTTCCCTCATACTCTCCCCATGTGTTACACAAATGTAAAAATTGAGTAGAACTAAAATGTGTTAAAGTGTATCTGTAGAAAGTAGACCCATGTCCCCAATACCCATGAAATTGGAACTAAAACTATATTATTATGGATAAGAAGTCATGAAACCTTTCATACCTCTTGAAACTAATTTAAACTAAGGCATCTAATTCTAAAAGCGTGTCAAAACCCATCCCTGTAGGTGAAAATTTAAACTTGATGAGAAATTTTTTACAACTTCCCCAGGGTAAAATGTAGGAATGATTCAAGAACATTCATATAGTCATGACCCTATTGTATGGTTTTGACCTTGTGATTTCTTTTCTGAGTTTCTATGTTTGATGTTGTTTCTGAATTATTTTTCCTTTTTGTGCCTATGTCTAAGTCTAAAAAATTATTTGTCTATTGTAGGTGTAGAATAGACCTAGATGAATTCCCCCTCTTTTGAGGCATGTATTGAAGATAATATATTGTAACCATATCTGATAAGTCTGATAATTTTTGTAGAAAACATGTGAAGATTTGATGTGGTTACCACCGAGAAGAAGTTGTACCTATAAATAGGATGCAGATGGTGGGATGGTGGTGCGTAATCAAGAGAAACAATAGCAATAAGAATAATAATAACAACAATTTAAACAATATAAATAGTAGTAATCAACAATACTCATGTGAATGTAAGTAAAAATATAATAGTGCAAAAATGTCACATAAAAGGCTTAATGCTTTTAAACATGGGAAACCCATGTTGTTGTAAGATAATTAAGGTCCTTGGGCCTATAAATAAGAAATAAAATGTCACACAAGCAAGGGATGATATCATAAATATGGGACACCTATGGCGTCATAAGATAAACAAGGACCTTAGGCCATAATCGAGTAGAAAACAAGTAACTACACACACAACTAGTAAACATGTATAGAAAAATAGAGTATCATAATGTGATAAAATGACATAGCAAGTGATATAGAAGAGCATATGAAACCAAAAACTATCAACACCAAACAAGACACGTGTTGATCTTGTTAGTTCAATAATAGTAAATACACTATGTATGTAATCACACATAATGAGGAAGTTAAAAGGTAATATAATGAAATAATAGCACCTAGTTTTTGTGGAGGGATGCCCCAAGAGAAAGTATGTAAGGAATAATGATATCTCCCATAAGCATGTAACAATTTTAATGTCTTGCATCATCCTAATATATCTTTAAATGTGTGTGTGTAGAGAAAAAATGTTATCTATCAAACCAAGAGGATTAAAAACATGTATTATTGACTGGATAAAGTATTGACTAAGTATAAGAGTGTGTATGGATAAATGTTGAAGTTTGTGAGTTTTGCCACGAATATCATTTCCTAGAAAGGCGGGGTTTGGTACTTAACCTCTTTTTCATGGATCAAGTTGGAGTTAAATGTGGAGTGATGAACACACATTGGATGAAGATATAATACTTGTGGATGAAGTAATGGTTATTTTGGGAACAAGTAGAGGAAGATGAAGAGTCATGCAAAGTTTGAGCTAATAATAGGATTAGGTCTAAATTTAATTATAGATAATCTATTATTAGGAAAATCTTGCATGCTTCCTAGTTGCTTTTGTAGTGGCACATGGCTATTCTTAGCATGTAGCCTATTTTTAGAGGTGCATGAGTAGTGAAGGGAAATACCCCACTACCTATATATATGTATTGATTTACATGGTTTAAAGGGTCATTATATACTAGATTGTTATAGAGTTATGATCTTTGGTATAATTCTATTATCATGACTTTATGATGGTAATTGTAGTATATTCAACTATTATGTTTTGATGGATTAATATAATGGATATTTGTGGATGGATAATGGTTGTTGATGTCTCTATTATTGGTTTCGCATGGTAAAAATGATCTTGATCCTTATTTTATTCATTATGCACTATGGTTGTGATCTAGTTCATGTTATGCTTTACCTTTAATTATTTTCTATGGATATAGAATACTTGTATGAACATACTAACATCTTGAAAAAAATGGTATAAAAGAATGACTTGGTACCTTTACACACTTTAGATGAGTGCTTAGATCTGTCTCGAGTGATGGACCAACGTATCTAGGGTTTAGTAAGAAAAATAGACTACATTTTGCTTCCGTTTTCGAGGACATCTTTTCAAGATTTTGTAAGGATGTTTTACAATGAAGATGTATCAATTGACTCTGGAAAACATTGAGAGTTGGGTTGTATATTTTGAAGATCAATTATCTCATAGATACAATCTGGACCTGATTTTGATGCTCATATGTGATTAAATAACATTTGTATCATGAACTATATGAGACGTTCTTTTGTTTTTTCCTATAGAATTGTGCGAGTGGTCAGTAAAGCATACACATCAAAGTGGAATTGAAGGTATAGAATAATTGTTTGGACACAAGAAGATTACCAAGATTTATATGATGTCGATTTGACTTGGACACGTGTTTTAGACCATTGGTGGAGTGACGTTTAGCATAGTTACACATTAGAGTATGTTGTTTTGACTTATTCATGTTTGGAGTTTGCTAAGTTTTAGTTCTTGCGTGAACCCAGAGGATCTTATTTGCACACTATCCCTTTAGCAATTAAGATATTGAGTTTGAATCTAGATTTATAAGAATGACATATTACACCCCCTTGCATGTGGGCGTAGGAGTAGGTGTGGTGATATATGGTGGAATTTATAGCAAAAAGGTAGAGAGAAGAATGAAAGATTAATTATAAGGAGGCACGGGAGAGGGAATTGGTGAAGAAGTGTGATGTTGAGGATTTTGTGGACTTGCAGAGGATGATGTCTCATGAAGTATTTGAGGCTCACATGGAATATGTAGATCTAAAGCATTAAGATCTCCCCACTTAGGAAAGTGCAGAAAGAATACCCTTTGGCTTTTGATAAGAGCATTCGATGAAGAAAGATTAAGAGGACTGCAGTGTGAATTTGATCCCACCTAAAAACCTTTTCCTTGTGCTTGGTGTTCCAATTCTGAAACAATTATTGAGAAATAGGATAGTGTTTTTGATAGAGTAGTGATAGGTATATTTTATTTTCCATTTAATACGGAGTACAATGAGACATCATTGATGGCATCATAGGTGACATCATATTTTATATTTGGAGGACCTGGTTAGTGGTATATTTTTGGGTACATCATTAGGACAGAGTGTAGGCATGCAAAACATTGGTAATACATCTTTAAGTAGAAAAAATTTATGGACCATGGGAGTTAAATTTAGTACAATAGTTAGGACATAGAGTAGCTTAGCCTCTAGTCTAGTAGATGTTACACGAGGTGGATCAAGAGGATCTAGAGGCTTGGGATCTAGAGGATTTGGTGGTAGAGGGAAAATGGGGGTAATTTAGGTTTTGGATCTAGTGGGCATGATCTACACTAGCCACAACAAGTCTATTATGATATTTCTCTTCACCTACTTGAGTACAAAGCTATTGAATATATAGCTAAGCATATGCATATTTGTGAGAAACTATGGCACATGAAGGGAATCATGGCTCATGAGCGTAAAGTAATTTATTTTGCTACTACTTTGTAAAGGTGCACACATGGCTGGTATAGGAAGTATAATCTGAACTAGATTTCTATATATACAACATGTTGCATGATGATTTCTTGGTGAATTTTAATATACCTGATTTTTAATAAAAAAATCATCAACGTCTTTGAAAGAGATTAAGCGGGGCATGGTTGAGAGCGTAAGAGAGTATAATGCATGCTTTAAAACTTCTCTATCAAATTATATTATGATATTCACCCTATCCAACATGCACAATGGTTTTTGGTAGTTTTATCACACCTATCAAAAGGTAGCTCTCTCATAAGATGTTTACATATCCATGTGAGGCTTTGGAGGTAGATCTATGCATTGAGGTAGTTGGGAGTGTAGACACTAGAGTTATCCCATTATTGGAGGTGAAGATTACATTTATGGAAAAATAGTTGGAGAAACTATTAGCCAATTTATCTCATGAGATGTGTAGTGGTATTTGGTGTATGGATTGTGAGGTGGAAGGACATACCAAGGATAGCTTCCCTCGTAAATTAGTATGTGCCATGTTGCTGGATTGTGAGATCTATCACTTGGATCATGATTCGAGTCGATGCTCATTGTTGCAATGCGCGATCCAAAAGAATGTGTCTTTTTATTGTAAGATTTGTAAGTCTCACACTCATGATATAGGAAATTTTGTACTAATTGATTAGATTCATGATGTCATTGAGACTGGTGTACATCAAACTAGTGTTGCAAATGGTTCTAAGGAGAAAGGTGAACATCATAATCATAACCACAATGAAGGGCACTCTGATGGAGGTGGTAGAGGAAGAGGTTACCAAGGTGGATATAGAGGTCGTGGTCATAGCAGAGGCAAAGGTGATTTCCCACAAGGAACCTATTTTACATGTGGATCCCTTGACCATTATAGGTGTGAATGCCCTTAGAACGTAGTTTTCTCATGGTGCGGGAAATAACATAAGTTTGAAGAATGTCTTGAGTTATATGATCACATGAGTAAGAAATATAAGAAGAATGATAAGGAGTAGGGATGATTAAAGTGTAGCACATTGTGGAAGACCAGTGGATTCCTAAGATTATGCCTAATCCTGAGATTATTCCTTTGTTCATGACTATGTACGCTAAGGCGAGAACACACTAGGGAAGAGTTGAAGCTAAAACCTTTTTATTACAAAGAAAGAGGTGATAAATGAAAATATATAGATCCTTCCCATCAAAAGGAAGTTTATCAAGAAACTATGGAGGTTATTAGAAAATTGTAGGGTGAGATACAATGCTTGAAGGATAAATTGTGGAAGCTAGAGTAGGAGAAGGTAGTTGAGCTTCCTTAGAAAGATGTTGATGACTTGAAGGATGTTTGTAAGATGTTGTAATAGGAAAATATCATTCCTTTGTTAGGGGAATGGCTGAGGGAGAAGGTGCTATGCTGCTTTGGATATGAGGGCGAGAGATAGATATTACATGTAAACTTACCTCCTCATAGTCTTGAATATGATAAAGAGATCACTTTGAATGTAGTTGTTGATGGTTGGTTGCTAAGTAATATACTAATTGATATAGGTGCAGAAGTGAATGTACTCACTTTGGATGTGTGGAATCATATGGGGAGACAACTTTTACTTCCCTCTTCGAATGTGTTGTATATGGAAAATAGGACTAGAGCCACACCCATTAGAGTATTGAAGAATGCCACTATTACTACACAAGGGGCTGAGTTTATTTGGGATTTTGAGGTCTTGGAACTTTAAAAAGTAGACAGTTTACCATATTTACTTAGTCCTCCTTGGTGTTACATGAATAATCTTTATTTGTTCTTCAATAAATGTTATATCAATTTTGAGAATAAGGAAGATCACATCATTATTCCTTTGATAGATGGAAAAGTTGCATCATATGTAAAACCATTTAGTGAAGAGGATTTGAATATGATATATGCGCATACAATTAGGGATCTTGAAGTGCTTGAGTCATCCAAGGAAGGAATTATTTAGTGAGATAATGCTCATTATATAAGTGATACTACCAAAGTGTTGTGTATGAAAACTAGGCACATATAATGTATGAAATGGTTGAGAGAGAAATCAATAATACATTTACTTAAGAGATCAAGCCACACACTATTTGTCATTTGAGTCATAACCAAGTACCTCGGTACACTAGTGAAGTAAACCCTGACATATTTCCATGTGCCATGGAATCCCGGTAGATAGATGAGGGTGATAGAAGAAATATGTTGATTTATACCCTACGTGGAACATCTGCACATTGGTGGACTACACATAGAGATAACCTTTTGGAGTGGTGAGAAGTGAGAATCACTTTCTCTACTAGGTTTCTAAGGAGCAATGTACCTTCACAAATATGTGAATTTCATGGGAAGGATTATTCTTCACATCATATTAAAAAGTGTGAGAGACTCTAGAAGAAGGGGTAGAAATCCTTGCTATCATTACTTTGGGTACATAAGTTCTACACCACTCTAATTAGTTATGCATGCCCATGGTATGTTCATGAAAAGTTAACAAGAGCAACGATTGATTAGTAGGAGATGACTTAAGGTATGCTTTTGACCTTTGACTATTTTTCTACTAAACCTCTAGTGAATGAAGCACTACATATTATAAAGAGCCTTATGATGGTGGATAGTGAAAAAACTTCCGAAATCCTATTAGATATGTTTGAGAGTTAGATTTGAAGGTGCACTTTAAAGAAGAAGAGATAGATGAGGAGCAACTTGGGTGAGCCTTCCTAGAAAAATAAAAGGGTAAGCTAGTCTACATGATTGATGATGAAGATGTAATGCCTTTTCATGGTTGTTATCTTTGATCACTTATGTAATTGAAGTTGCAAACGTTGAAAGGTGATTCTTGTTTGAATACGGTGTACTCTTTTGAATGAAGTAATATTGTTTGTTATAGATGATATGTTTATCTTCTAAAATTGGATACAATCATGCCATGTCAATTCTGAATTAATAATGCAGTATTTCACATATTCCTTATGCTGAACTTTGAAATATGTTCTTACATTGGTGAATGAAATAAATTCAATCTAATTCGTTCTATGCCTATTTTGTAATATTGAACTTGTTCTTTAGTCTATTTGATTACAAAATGCAGGAATAACCATACCTTGGATCAATTATAGTGATCCAAGGCATGTCTTTGATTTTATGATGTTTTGATCATTTGATCAAGTGGTCGAGAATCTTTGATTTATGAACCCATGCTTGCAATCGGATTATGGGGGCACCATGTAACATCTTATAGATGCACCATTCTAAGTGATCTAATAATGTCATTTTGATAATTTTTTCTAAAGCTAATGCATTTTGATTAATTTATTGGGACCTAATTAATCTAAGTTCCTTTGATTTTTATCCTATCCTAAACCTAATTTAAGGTGATTATATTTATTGTGATGATTAATTCTTATAATGGGAAATCCTAAGTCATTAACACTAGTTAATCCTAAGCTATATTGAACTATTCCTAAGGTCCTAAGCTATGGTTTATAAACTAATACTATGGAAACCTAACCTAAGGGCATCAAACTAACCTAAGGGGAAATTAGGTTGGCTTGGATGAAAAGTTGTTGGATGGTAGTGGCACCATTCCAAAGGCATTTTGAAGGTTTAAATGTTGCATTTAATATTCTATTTCCACCAATTTTGGCCAAGGCATGAAGGTAGTGGAAAGTGTTGAGTTGTCAACTTTGCTAATTTCATTTGAATGAAGTTTTTAATTGTTAGTGTAACTAAAGTGAGTTTGAATGGCATGGTAGGAGTTTTGGGGGCCATTGTTAGCCCTATTGGCATTAATGAGCCTCGACCTAAGTGAAAACCTCTTGGGAATAATATAATGGGTTGGAGGAAAAAGAAATGGTTTGGTTTTCATTGTTCATTCATAATTTTTGAGCTTCTTGGCTCTGCATGTGGTATTTTCATTTTTGAAATTTCAGTTTGATTGTTGCATGTTAAAATTTGTCATTGCATGGTAGAAATAATGGTAAAAATTGGTTGTGGAAACTATAAGAAGAAATTGGGAGAAGTTGGACTTTGTTTGGTGTTTTCATTGGAAATATTTCAGTGGAAGCTTTCTAGAAAGGTTTTAAAGGGAAGAGAAGCCAAGAGCACTACCAAGCATGATAGGCTCTATCTCTTTAAGATTATTACTTTTATTTAAACATTTTCATAAAAAGAAATTGCTCTTCATGAAAATGTCTCTGAGAATGGTTTCTTGTGTGTTGTTACTTCTTCTTTATTATTTGAGTTTCATGAAAGATATGGTTTTTGATGGATAGAAATGACTATGTGAATGAAGTTTTATAATATTTTGGGTTTTTAAAAGGTTGGAAAAACATATGTGTTTTAATATATATTAAACCGTGAATGATTGTTATTGGGGATATAGTGTTATCTTTTCTTCAGTAAATTTATCTCCTTCTATTTGCAAATGGTTGGTGTTAAAAAATTCAGGGTCTTGTGGATGTCTTTTCAAGATTTTAGTAATGATTGTTGTTTCATTAAATTATTGTGTTAACACTAGGATATATAGTGTTCACTTTTATATAAACCGTGGCTCTAGTTTTGATTTTTGAGTCATTCATTTTGGCTTAAAATTTGTAGCTAATCTCTTTTTCTTTTTGTTTTTTTTTATGAAGTCAATCTTGACCCATACTGGGTATCTTTGATGGTGGTATTTCAAGCATTGTAAGTGCATAATATGAAGGGGACTGATATGGTTTTTTTGTCTCTATCATTTTAAGTTAGGTTTTGTTGTTTTATTTACCCTTCTTGAGTTGATCTGTTTGGAAAAAAGGACTGGTAGATTTCTTGTCTCCTTCTTTTATTGGTTTGTTTTGGCTTTTTATGATTACCCTTCTCAGGTTGGCTTAAGTTTTTGACTTAGTTGATTTTGGAATAGACCCAGGTTATTTTATTCTTTGAACTAGGTTTTTCATTTTTCTTTTGGTTTAACGATCCCTTCAAATATCTATTATTTTTAGCACTATGAGTGGAATATCTTGATTTTGTATCTATTTTTGTTCCACCACGGTGATTATTGTAGGTTATTTGGCCATGAGAGTTATCAATGGGTGTATTCTTTACCTTGGTGATTTTTGGTGGTTTATTTGGATGTCTAATCCTGCGAATGTCTCATAAGAGATTGAGTTTTGATTTGGTTGGTTTATATCATTTATGTGGTAGCTATTCTTATTTTGAATTCATTTCGAGTGTGAATGGAGGATGAGTTGTTATTTCGATTATAGATAAAGGAAATTTTTATCCTTAAATCTAGAACCCCGATCTTTTCAAGTTAAGACCATACTCTATGATTTTATTCATTATGATGTTTGGTTTCAATTTTCCGTAAGTTTTGTTTATGGAGATTTTTGTCATTCAAACCGCCTATTTAGATCATTTTTTGTATGTGTTTGTTTAGAACTCCTTATGGACTGGAGTTGAAAGAATTTTTGTGGATTAATTTTGATTTGATCTTTGTTTATTATGATTGATTGTTTTGATAGATTGTTCTTGGGGTGATTTATCTTGCATTATGAGTTGTCTTGGTTTAGGAATAAAGCCACCCTCCTGTAGAATTTATTGTGAACTACTCTATTAATATTAAGACAATCTTGTTTAAACATCAATTCCTTTTTATTTGGAGATAGGGAATTTGGATAGTAATAACTAAGAAACTATGGCTTGAAGAAATAATTCGATACATTAAGGAACAAATGAAATCATGTATTTTTATTAATACCCTTTTAATTGTTAATAGGAAATTGATTGTATTATTGTGGAAACTTATGGCTTGGTGAATTTATTTGTTATTAATAAGGACTAATCAAGAATTGTTATGAATTCATCTCTTTAATAGTTGGTTTTCATTTTTGAAAGTTATCATGTTTGTAATGATTATCATGATTGTAACATAGTTGGAATTAATTTTTGTTGGAAAACTTAACTTCTTTTCTTGGGAAAATGGAACCTAAATAGGTTTAGTGACTTCTTCTTCTTTTCTGACATTATGGATTTTTGGGCATTCTATTTAATTGATCTTATTTTGTGTACTTGGAACATTTTCATAAACAACAGTGGTTTCTTTTACGAAATTGTTAGATAAAAGCATATTGTTTTAATGTTATAGTGTTTATCATGCTCAATTCTTGTGAACTGACTCATGTTAACAATTTTGCAGATGGACTTTGTGAAAAGTGAAAGGAGAAATACTTATAAAAATTTACATTTGTTTTATTAATGAAGTCATTTTCTTCATTCAGATCCTTATGTATTGAAATTCTCTTGAAATGAACTTGTTGGAGAAAACTATGAGGATGTATTAAATTAGTTTGTAATGATGAAAGATGTTTCTTATAAACTTATGGAATATTTATTAAGTTTGGAGTGAAGTGAAATCTCTCTTTTTGATAAATGAATTATTGTGTAAAGGTTGTTGATTTCTGATTTATTCTAGGGTCATATATGACTTAGATTTGATTAATATTCTTAAATATTAACATGCATGGCTTAATAGAATCTAAGGTATAGAATGATGCTTGGATAAGGAACTATATATATATTTGACTGACTCATTTCATTTTTGGGTAATGGTATAACTATGATGATTATGATTTATAGATCCTTATTCGAGAAAAGGGAATAAGGATAGTTTCTATATAGTTGAATGTGGCATTCTTATTATGAATCTACCCTTATGTTTTCTGATTTCATGAATAGGAAAATAGTCCTTAATTATGAAGAAGAGGATACTTACTTTTATCATTAAATCATAACTAAGTATGTTATCCTTATTTATGTGATAAAGTATAATCATTATGATGATTGGTTGTATGCTCTTATATATGAAAACAATAAATGGAAATTGGAAAGCTTAAAATAATTAGTAAGATGGATTTAAATATTATGATATCACTAAGTCTAATTAACAAGATTTCAATCAAGATTGTTTACATTGTTAAACTATAGTAAAGAAACTTAATGATCTTACTTACTTGATATTGGAATAAGATTTATCGATAAATGGAAATAATGGATTAAGATGAAAAAAGTTCATATGCATGAACAAAAATTTTATTTGCATACCTTCAATATGGTGTAAAAGTACATTTTGAATCCTTTCTTGGGATCAATTATACTTAGTGGACCCTTAGGTACAATGTTTAATGATTAATTAAACAAGATAATAAATTGAAGGTTAATAATCTAATGTTTCTTTAAGTATGTTAGTTTCGTTGAAAGAACTTAGTAGGTTGTTGTAATATAGGGGCTTTCACAGAGTACCCTCATAATGATGGGAGTCATTACGAGGATATTATGATGCAACCATCTATGCTTCAACACCCCACTTAGTTTAATTAACTCAATTGACATAAGTGGAAATTTGGTTCATAGTTTTACTCTAAATACAGAGATAGACACATGGACTAGTGTAGTGGTCAACTCATGTTGACTTAGGGTAACTAAACACACCTAATCGATGAAATTCGATTGAGTATGTCTACTTATCCTTAGTCACCATGAGTAGACTATAACACTAGTGTATGTGAGTTTCCCCTATTTAGTGTGAAACTTTGACTTGGGTTTGGTTGATAGAAGTCAAGGAAGACCAATCTAGATAATATTTGAGTGGGGTGAAAGACATATTCCTTTGATGAGTATGTCATTCTTGGAATATAAACATGGTAAACATGTTTAAAACTTTGGCCAAAGTATCACAAATTGCTAGTTGTGTTGTCTTATGTCACCTAGTCTAAGATGTGGGATTTCAGATGAATATCAATAACATATATTCAAATAGGCTTCTTAGACAGAACACTTGAGTGACCTGTAATGGGTAAAAGAACCAAAGTATACATAGTATACATGTGAACAAGTTAAACATGAGAGATCAATTTAATACCGAGTCATGAAATGAGATATCGGTGTTACACCGAGTCATTATAACTACATATGTTTTTTTGTTATGAGATGGATTGGAAATGGAATGTGTGTTTTGAATTGTATGAATTTAGAACAGAGAACATTATGTAAAAAAAATCCCTTGTTTCTAAGTCATAAAAAGTGGATGTTACATTTTGGTATCAGAGTTGAAGGTTGTAGCTCTTGGACCTATTGAGTCCATATCTGATAAAAACTTAATTTCTTGTTAACAAAAATGGTTAGAACAAGGGGAGGTGCTACAAATAATCCACCTCCAGGTGGAGAGGAAGCTACCGCACAAAAACTTGATGAGATTCTTGTTGCCCTGTTGGACACAAGAGATCATCTTATTATACTTGAACAACAAGTAATGGGTAATGAGGAGGAGGAAGATGATGTTGATAATAACAATCAGCCACCTCCAAGAAACAATGCTAATGTTGGAAATCTAGGTGTTGATATTAATAATGCAAGCAAATAACAATGTTGCAAATGCCAATAATAATGCAAATGCAAATGCAAATGTACCTAATCCACCTAAAAATAAAAAGGCAAGATTAGTAATTGAACTTACTAATGACATAAAAAGGATAATTCCACCAAATTTTGATGGCACTACACTTGGGGGATGGGGTTAAATAATTGGCTCAGCAAAATGGAGAAGTACTTTTCAATAAGGAACTTCTCGGAAGAAACAAAGGTAGTATGGGGAGCTTATCAGCTTTCCCATGAAACATCCTCCTGGTGGGATAGCCGTAAGGCTGAACTGAATATTGATGAATCAAGCATTACATGGGATCAATTTAAGGGCTACTTTAGGAAACACTAGCTGCCACAACTCTATTATGATAAAAAAATGACAAAATTTCATAATTTAGTTCAAGGAAAGTTAACTATAACTGAGTACTAGGAGAGGTTTACCAAACTTCTTAAGTACGTTCCACAATATCAAATTGATGAAAAGTTTAGGATACACAAGTTTATTATGGGATTGAATCCTATCATAGGAGGAGAGGTAGATGTACACATCCCAACCACTATGGAAGGGGTTGTAGAAAAATCCATAAGGAAAGAATAGAAATTGAAGGCAATTTTTGCACATAAAGAAGAGAATCGAAAGAGAATTACCAACTCTTCTTCATCACTTGCACTTAAAAGGTGGCATGGAAAAATTTTGGAGTTAAAAACAAGTTTGTGATTGATAAAAATAAGAAAAAAATAACAAATAAACTGATGCAAACATTAGAAACAATTTTTGAAGAATAACAATAATGGGCAGAAATCTTATGGAGGTCAAAATAATAATTTCAAGACCGAAAATAAGTTTGAACCAAAAAGAGGACCTATAAGGGGGTTGTTTTAACTATGGTAAGGATCACTACGTCAAATCAGTTCCCTCTAAAGAAAGATGAAACCAAAAACATAAGATATATGTTGTAGTAGTTGATAAGCAAGTTGAAAAGCAAGTTACACCCATAGAAGTGCTAGGTAAATTATTTGGTACACATGTTACTATAATTTTTTATATTGGAGCTATAAAATGTTTTATTTCTAGTAAATTAGCTATAAAATTAAAAATAAAATTAGGAATAATGGAAAAATCTTGGACTATACATTATGGTAATAATGTTGTCCATATTGTTAGTAAATGTCTTTTTGGAGCAGTTTTAGAGTTACCAAGTTTTTCAACTGAAGTAGATATTTATGTTGCTCCTTTGGGGTCATATGATGTCATAATTGGTGTTAACTGGCTTGTTGATCATAAAGAAAAGTTGATTGTTTTGAAAAACACATTAGATGCCTTGATGATCTGTAGAAAACAATAAACATTCAAGGGGTAAAATGAGAAATTTTAGTTAGGAAATTGTCAGCTATACAACTTAAGAAGGCCAAAAACAAAGGTTGCACGTTATATGCAGTAAAAATTTCTGAAACAGTAGAAGAAGGTAGTAATTTCTTGGAAAATTATCTCATTGTTAAGAGATTTCAAGCGATGTGTTTCTGAAAGAACTACCTGGTCTTCCGCCTAAATGAGAATTTGACTTTCAATAGAAATCAAACCTAGAACTGAACCTATTTCCAAGGCACCTTACCACATGACTACAATTAAACTAGTAGAACTTAAGGCACAATTACAAGAACTATTGTCTAAAGGTTTGATAAGACCGAGTGTCTCACCTTGGGGAGCACCGGTAATTTTTGAAAAAGAAGGATGGAACACTTAGACTTTGTATTGATTACAAAATGTTAAACAAAGCAATAATCAAAAAAATAAATATCCACTTCCTAGAATTGATGATTTGTTTGATCAGATGCATGGTGCATCAGTATATTCAAAGATAGATCTTCATTCTAGATATCATCAATTGAGAATTAAGGATGAAGATATTCATAAAACAACTTTTAGAACAAGGTATGGACATTATGAATTCATGGTTTTACCTTTTGGTTTGACAAATGCACCTACAGATTTTATGAATTTGATGAATAATATCTTTCAAGAATACTTGGACAAGTTTGTTACTTGTATTCTTGGATGATATTATTATCTATTCTAAGATCATTGATGAGCACAAGAGCATTTGAAAATTGTACTTGAAATTTTGAGAAGAGAGAAATTATATGGTAAGTTGTCCAAATGTTCTTTTTATGAAACAAAAGTGCACTATTTAGGACATGTCATAAGAAAAGATGGAATAACAGTTGATCCATCAAATATTGTTGCCATAACTAAATGTCCTGCACCTAAAAATGTACATGAATTTAGAAGCTTCATGGGGCTTTTCGGTTATTATAGAAAATTTGTTAAGGAATTTTCAAATTTCATTTGCCCTGATTACTTCATTACAAAAGAAAGAAAAAAAGTTTGTGTGGAGTGATAAATGTGAATCAAATTTAAAACTCTAAAGGAACAACTAACTTTTGCACCTATTTTGATTTGTTTTGGATCCAAATGGAAGCTTTACGGTAGTTACATATGCTTCCGGAGAAGGACTAGGAGGTATATTATTGCAAGATGATCATGTTATAGCTTATGAGAGCAAGAAACTCAAGTTACATGAGTTGAATTATGCTCCCCATGACCTAGAGATTTCTTCCATAGTTCATGCACTTCAAGTATGGAGACATTATCTCTTAGGAAGACCTTTTGAGTTAAAAATTGACCACCTTGGGATGAAGTATATTTTCACTCAGCCAAATCTGAATGCAAGACAATGAAGATGGTTAGAGTTTTTGTCACAATATGATTTTGACATAAGTTACATTAAAGGTAAATAAAATAGAGTGGCAGATGCACTAAGTCGTAGGAAACATATTTTTGCACTTGTAACTTTGAGAACTTAGTTTAAGGATGAAGTAAAGAGTATCATGGATTTTGATTTGTATTTTTAGCAAGTAAAAACAACACTTGTTAGATCCTAATGATGCAAGATACAAAGGTTTTTACTTTGATAATGAAGGAATTTTAAGATATGAAAAGTGAGTGTATGTACCTTTGGAAAATGAGTTAAGGAAAAATTTAATGATGGAATTTCATAATTCACCTTACTCAGACATCTCGATGTTACAAAAATGTTTGATGATGTAAAACAACAATATTTTTGGAAAAGGGATGAAGAGAGAAATAACTAATTTTGTTTCACATTTCCTAGAATGTCAACGATGTTAAGGTGAGCATATGCACCCAACTTGGTTTACTGTATCCTCATAGCATACCACAATATAAGTGGCAAGTAATAAGTATGGATTTTGTTCAGGGGTTTCCTATGTCTAAAAATAAGCATGATGTTATTTTAGTTATGGTTGAAAATTAACAAAGGTAACACATTTTATTGTTGGTAATCTTAAAGATGATTCACTATTTTAGCAAAAATATTTGTGCATGAAATTTTCAGATTACATGGAGTACTTGAATTGATTATATCTGATAGAGACCCTAGAATGACATCCCATTTTTAGAAAACACTAAATGCAGCCTTAGGAAAAAACTAAATTTTAGTTTTACATACCATCCAAAACAGATGGTCAAACTGAGAGAGTAAATTAGGTTTTGGAGGATATGTTAAGAATGTACTATATGGATCAGTAGTACAAATGGGAAGAATACCTTCCTTTAGTTGAATTTTCTTACAATAATACTTATCATTCCTCTTTAAAAATGGCACCTTTTGAAGCATTGTATGGAAGGAAATGCAAAACTCAGTTAGTTGGGATAACATTGAAGATAGAGAGGTAATTGGACTTGAAATGCTTACTTGAAATGGAACAACAAGTGAAAATAATTCGTGAACGATTAAAAGAAGTTGCTGATAGGTAGAAAAGTTATGCAGATTTGAAAAAGGGTCGATAAGAAATTTGAACTTGGTGAAAAATTATTTTTACGTGTTAAGCCTAAAAAGAGCTCTATTACCTTTGGCAAGGCAACCAAATTATCACCTCATTTTGTGGGACCTTTTGAGATTGTTGAAGTGATTAGCCCTGTAGCTTATCACTTAGCATTACCTCCCACCTTGTCATGAATGCATGATGTTTTCCATATTTCTTTTCTTAAGAAATACATTTCAGATTTATCACATGTATTAAATTGGGATTCCTTATAGGTCCAAGACCCAAGAATAATCATGGTTGAACCCATAAGAGTGTTGAAACTCACCAGTTACACTTACGAAATTGTGAAATCAATCAATGTAAGGTCTAGTGGGACCATTTAATGAAGAAAGTGCAACATGGGAAAACCTTGAGGATATGAAAACTACTTTTCCTCATCTGTTTGAATAGAATTAATTCTGATTTTTGAGATAATTAAAGACTTTGATTGAAAACTATCTTTAATTTCTACCAATTTTGGGCAAGTACTATATTTGTTAGTACTAGGACAACAATTTTGATGTTGTAATAAGTTATGAAAAACTTGAATTTCTGCAAATCTGTTTCGTTTGAAAATTTTGTGGATAGAAGAACTATAATTATGATTATTTTTCTTGTTTATGAATATGGATTAAGTTAATCATTGGGACGATGATGCTTTTTAGAGGGGAGGTATGTAATGCATTTGTCATGGTTGTTATCCTTGATCACTTCTGTAATTGAAGTTGCAAACATTGATAGGTGATTCTTGTTTGAAGACGGTGTACTCTTTTGAACTAAGTAATCATGTTTGTTATAGATGATATGTTTATCTTCTAAAATTGGATAACATCATGCCATGTAAATTCTAAATTAATAATGAAGTATTTCACATACTCCTTATGTTGAACTTTGAAATACATTTTTCATTGGTGAATGAAATAAATTCAGTCTTATAGACTCATTGCCTATTTTGCAATATTGAACTTGTTCTTTAATCTAATTGATTGCAAAATGTAGGAATAACCATACCTTGGATCAATTGCAGTGATCCAAGGCATGTCTTTGATTTTATGATGTTTTGATCATTTAATCAATCTAGTCAAAATGTTTGATTTATGAACCGGGCTTGTAATGGGATCACAGGGGTGTCCTATAGCATCTTATGGATGCACCATTCTAAGTGATCTAATAATGTCATTTTGATAAATTTTTCTTAAGGTAATGTAATATATGATTAATTCATTTGGACCTAATTAATCTATGTTCCTTTGATTTTATCCTATCCTAAACCTAATTTAAGGTGATTATATTTATTGTGATGAATAATTCTTATGGGAAGAGGACTAATCCTAAGTCATTGACACTAGTTAATCCTAAGCCATATTTGAACTATCCTAAGGTCCTAAGATATGGTTTATAAACTAATATATATGGAAACCTAACCTAAGGACATTGAACTAACCTAAGGGAAAATGTTGGCTTGGATGGAAAGTTGTTGGATGGCGGTGGCACCATTCCAAAGGCATTTTGAAGGTTTAAATGTTTCATTTAATATTTTGTTGCCACCAATTTTGGCCAAGGCATGAAGGTAGTGGAAAGTGTTGAGTTGTCAACTCTTCTAATTTATTTTGAATGAAGTTTTAAATTGTTAAGTTGTAACTAACAAAGTGAGTTGGCATTGGTAGGATTTTTGGGGGGTGTTGTCGGTGCTATTGGCATTAATGAGCCTTGATCTAAGTGAAAACCACTTGGGAATATTAGAATGGGTTGGAGGAAAAATAAATGGTTTGGTTTCCTTTGTTCATTTGGATTTTTTGAGCTTCTTGGCTCTGCATGTTGTATTTTCATTTTTGAAACTTTGATTCAATTTCGTTGCATGTTAAAATTTGTCATTATATGGTGGAAATAAGGGTAAAAAATTAGAGAAGTTGCAAAATATTTGTTTGGTTTTTTCATTAGAAATCATTATGTGGAAGCTTTTGATTGAAGGTTTGAAGAAAGGAAGAGAATCCAAGAGCACTACTCAGAATGATAGGCTATATCTCTTTAAGATTCTTGCTTTTATTTAAACATTTTCATAAAAGGAACGTTACTTTTCATGAAAATGTCTCTCGAGAATGGCTTCTTATGTGTTGTTACTTCTTCTTGCTTGTTTGAGTTTCATAAAAGATTTGCTTTCTAATGGATAGAAATAATTATGGGTTTTGAATAAGTTTGGAAAAAAAATGTGTTGTAATATATATTAAACTGTGAATGATTATTATTAGGGATATCATGTTATCTTTTCTTCGTAAATTAATTCTCCTTCTATTTACAAAAGGTTGGCATTAAAAAAATTCACAGGGTCTGGTGGAAGTTTGTTTGAGCACTAGTAATGACTACTGGTTGTCATTAAACTATGTGTTAACACTAGGATATAGTGTTCACTTATTGCATATAAAACGTGGTTGTGGTTTCAATTTTTAGTCATTCATTTTGGGTAAAATTTGTAATCGATCTTTTGATATTTTTGTTGTTTTTTATAAATTCAAGTTTTGACCCATACTAGGTATCTTCAATGGTGGTATTTCAAGCACTGTAAGTGCATAATATGAAGGGGACCTGATATGGGTTTTCTCTCTTTCATTTTAAGTTACATTTTGTTGTTTTATTAACCTTTCTTTGGTTGATACTGTTTTGAAAAAAAAGGATTGGTAGATTTCATGTCTCCTTTTTTTTTTTTCATTACATTTTGGCTTTTGCATGATTACCCTTTTCAAAGTCAACTTAAGTTTTGGACTTAGTTGAATTTTGGAACAAACCCAGTTGTTTACTCTTTGAATTGGGTTTCGTTTTCTTTTGGTTTAAAGTCATTTTAAAGATCTATTATTTTTAGCATCTTAAGTGGGATATCTTGATTTTTTATCTATTCGTGTTCAACCATGGTGATTATTGAGGTTATCTAGTCATGAGAGATTACAGTGGGTGTATTCCTTTGTGATCATTGCAGGTTTTTTTGGATGTCTAATCCCGTGAACGTCTCATAAGAGACTAATTTTTTAATTTGGTTGGTTTATAGAATTTATGTGGTGGTAACTATTTCTCTAATTGTGAATTCATTTTGAGTGTGAATGGAGGTTGAGAGTTATTGTGATTATAGATAAAGGAAATTTTTATCCTTAAATTTGGAACCCTGATCTTTTCAGGTTAAGACCATTCTCTCGTGCCTTTGTTCAATATGCAATTTGGTTTAAATTTTTCGTAAGTTTTTTTACGGAGGTATTTTGTGATTCAAACCACCTATTTAGATATTAGCGCTTGTAGTTTGGTTGGAACTCCTTGTCGATTGAGTTAAAAGGATTTGTGTTGATTAATTTTTATTTGATCTCTGTTATGATACTGATTAAAGTAGATTTTTCTTGGGGTGATTTCCTTGCATTCTGAGTCATTTTGGTTTAGGAAATAAGCCACCCTCTTGTAGAGATTTATTGTTTAAGTACTCTATCAATATTAAGACAAACTTGTTTAAATATCAATTCCTTTTGGATTGGAGATAGGGAATTTGATTGGTAATAACTAGGAAACTATGGTTTGAAGAAATAATTCGATACATTGAGGAATGAATGAAATCATGTATTTTTATTAATTCCCTTTTAATTGTTAATAGGAAATTGATTGTAATGTTGTGGAAACTTAAGGCTTGATGATTTATTTGTTATTAATGAGGACTGATCAAGAATTTTTATTAATTCTTCTCTTTAATAGTTGGTTTCAGTTTTTAAAAGTTATCATGATGAATGATTATCATGACTGTGACACTGTTGAGATTAATTTTTGTTGGAAAACTTAACTTATTTTCTTGGGAAAATAGAACCTAAAGAATTTTAGTGACTTGATCTTCTTTTCTCGACATTATGATTTTTTTCGCATTATTTTATTGATCTTATTTTTGTACTTGTAACCTTTTTCATAAACAATAGGGTTCCTTTTAAGAAACTATTAGATAAAAGAATATTTTTTTAATGTTATAGTTCTTATCATGCTCGTTCTTATGAAATGACTCATGGTAATAATTTTGTAGATGGACTTCGTGAAAATTTAAAGGAGAAAGAATTATAAAAAGTTGTATTTGCTTTAATTTTTATTAAAGGAAAATAGTTTTGAAGGGACTATACCCTATTACAACAAAGGCTCAACATCTAGATCAACATGAAAAAGCATCAAAATAGGATCTGAATCTAGATATTATGATAAGTCCAACAATAGTAAAAAAAGAAGCTACTAATAAAAAGTAAAATAGGGACATAACAACGACTAAACAACAAAAAATAGAAAACTATCATAAAAAACAACTTGAACTCCTCCACCCTGAGAAAGTATTATTTCTTTGAGGCCCTTTCAATCCTTGATTTGATCATCTGTAGGGAGGTAAAAGTTCCAGAGTGGTGACATGTGTTGGGTCATTAACGTTCAGCTACGAGATGACTTGATTTCTCTCCTTTTAGTACCCCAAATATCCTCAGGGACTCCACTCAACAATGTGATGCTTCTAACATGTTGTTTAAGAAAATCACTGATTGCTTTGAAGATGGCCATATTTTGGTCATGTCTATCCTTATTTCTCCCCAGTATATTATCCAAGTGAGTTCAATTTTCTTGTAAATTTCTTCAGTTTGATCTGTGCCAAAACCCGCATCATCATTTATCTTTCTTTTTCCCTTTTGCTTGTTTAGTTGATGTATCTATTTCTTGATATTTTCTACCTCATTTTCCATCATTTCCATTCTAAGGAGAATATTATCCCTCTCTTCCTAGGAATAAATGTACCTGCCCCGCATTACTCGATATGCGGGATATTTTGAACCATTTCCATATCCTTGTTACTCGGAGGACACGGCTAGAGGTAGGTGGGGTCACTTTGTGGGGTGCAAGGTTCTTATCCTTGACATTCCTGATATTGGAAGAGTTGGTCAGGTTGGGATTGGGTGTGTTGTGAGAGGGAGTGGGCTGAACACTGGGGGAAACAAGAATGACGAGGAAATTGATGAGGAAATGCTTGTGAAGGAGCAATATGAGCCCCTAGTGAAGGGGGATGACCCTAGTATGTTTTTGAAAATAAAAATGGATCATTCAAAAGAATTCGGGAGAGATAATGCGGGAAGCAAACAACAAGATTTCTCTTGAAGTGATTAAGGAAAACCAAGTGTTTGGTGGGAACAATAATGTAACGACCTTCAAGGGATATAAACCGCACCATCATTTTAGTAATTTCATCAAAAGGTTCGAAATGGAGCTTACCTGAATGTCGGTCGTAACAAAGATGATTTCCTCCCCGCATCAGTGAACTTCTTTGCTTTAGCATTTTTGTCAACCCTTTTGCTAAAGAACCGGATGCCATCTAAAGCCAGCCCTGTAACCTCTACAATTAGCTCCTCATTCATCAACACCCTTTGCCCTCCATATTTAACCTTCTTGTCCTTCCAATCTATGGAAAAATGCACTAAAATGTGTTGATCATGACCTTGGATTTTCAATAAAGTTAGAGACACCCCCATTTGAAGATAATTCCATAGCTCAATGTTATCCTTCCAAGTAGGATCGCAACTGGGTTCTAACTGGCACGAAGCTCCCCCATATTTCTTCCTCTACTATTTCCATGATTACTCTACTACAAACCACCCATGAAAAGGATTTTTTTACCTATACCAGTTTTTAAGAATCCAACTGGAAATCCGAGAAGCATGTGAACATTTATGGTGGTAATTAGAATAAATCCTCTCGCATGTGCCATCTTTCTTATCCATGAATCCCACGCAATCTCATTAGAGATTCTATCTAGGATGTGAATGCTCATAATTATCCTTGGTAATACCATTCTGTACTTTTGTGGGGTTTTTTTCATCATCCCAAGTGGTGAAATTATTATTGGTACCATAGTTAGCTAAGGTATCCACCACCTTGTTGCCCTCTCTATAAGTATGACCAATTTTAATATTTTTGAAGGTATGACATATATTAATAGATTCCTAAATGAAATATTTAATAGTCCAACTTGGAGGGTGTATCTGATTAAGATGATTTATAATATTCAAGGAATCACCTTCAACAATGATGTTTTGAATGTTGTAATCCCTAGCAATTCTTAGACCCCATAAAGTTGATAGAGCTTCTACATAGTGATTGGTTTGATTGCCCATTCTACCAACATAAGCAACAACTAAAAACATTTATGATCTCGTAATTATTCCTCCACCAAAGAATGCCTACCCTGGGTTGCCCTTAGAGGCTCCATCAAAATTAATTTTATACCAAGAGTTTGGAGGAGGGATCCAATGAATTAGAGATCTATCAATATTTGAATTTCTTCATTTATGAACATTTTCAATATCCATCTTCCAATTTGAAAGAATAAATTATTCATCTTCAGGATATTTCTTATTCTTGGGAGGTTTAAATATTTAAATATTGTTTTTAATTACACTATCAATCTCAGTAAAGCTTTTCTTAAAAGGTTATCTACTATTTCTGAAAATTATGTCATTTATGTCTTTCCAAACTCTCCATATAATATGGGGCATCACCAGTTTCCAAAGTCTCTAAACAATACAATGTTTAAAAGGAGGATCCCATTGAATCCAATATTGAAGAAATTCATTTGGCACTGTCCAACAAACATTAAATTTTGAAAAATATAACTCCAAATCTTTGAAGCGTACTCACAATGCAAAAAAATATGCTTGATGTCCTCAGCCTCTTTTTTACATAGGCAACACATATTTGGCATTATAAAGCCTCTCTTGATAAGGTTGTCATTTGTGAGTATTCTACCTCTGAGAACAAGCCAAAAGAAGAAATTTATTTTAGGAGTTAGCTCTGGCATCCAAATCCTACTCCATTTGAAATCACACTGGATGTTTTCAAAATAGGAATTATATCCAAATTTGACAGTGTATTCCCCATCACTTGAGTTGTTCCAAAAAATTTCATCCTTAACTTCAATTTGACTCAGGGGTATGTTATCCAAGCTGCACTTGTAATAAGGAGATTATGAGATTTATCTCATCGCTTTCCACCTTAAGTTACTTCCATCTTTTCTATTACCCTCCATTTCAATGTAGTATTTGACTTTAGTTCCATATTTTTCTCTAGAATATCTTTAATAGAACCAAATTTATCATTTAAACTGAGGCTAGTCTAGTTATCACACCGAATTGAATATCTCTGTCATTTCCCACCTTCCATTTACAACCTTGTTTGATAAAATTCCTGATTTGTATCAAATTGTTCCAAAAAATAGACCCTTGAGGTAGTTGGTCATCATGAAGGAAAAAGTTATAGTTTGTTGAGCTAGATACTTAGCCTTAATTAGATCAATCCAAGGTTGCTCCTCAGTAAGCATTCTCTAGCCCATTTTTGCAATCAAGGCCATATTCATTTTTCTAATATCCTTTATGCCTAGCCCACTCGATTCTTTTAGGAGTACATACTTGATCCCAAGCCACCAAGTGGTATCTAAATCTTTCCTCCATTCCCTACCATAAGAAATGCTTCTGAATCCTTTCAATTTTATCCCTAAAGACAACATGAATGTTGTATAGAGACATAATGTAAATAGGTAGATTTTGAAGAGTGCTTTTGATTAGCAGACATTTTCTAGCATTAGAAAGTATGGCCCCTTTCCAACTAGCCATTTTATTTTGAAATATTTCAAGTAAACCATTCCAAACTGTGGTAGAATTTTTTTGGTTCCAAGAGGAAGACCTAAGTAAGTAGTGGGTAAGGAATTGATTTTGCACCCTAGAATTTGAGCAATTCTTTTTGTCTTTCCAGAGGAGTATTAAAAAAGAAGATGGAACTCTTATCAAAATTTATCTCTTTCCCTAAGGAAACCTCATAAAATTTCAGAATAGACTTAATAGCCTTAGCTTCAAGGATAGAGGCCATCAACAAAAGAATTGTATCATCCACAAATTGCTGATGTGAAGCTATTTGGTTTGTAGAAGTAGGCCTAATTCCTTTTAGAAGACCTTCATTAATAGATTTGGTAATGGATCTACTGAGACTATCCACCATTAGTATGAAGAGAAAAGGGGATATAGGATCACCTTGTCTTAATCCCCTACTACTAGCAAAGAAGCCCACCGGCTCACCATTCACCACCATAAGAAAATCTAGTAGTAGAAATGCATGCCTTAATGATTCTTCTGAATTTATTAGGAAAACCAAATTTAGCCATAACATTGTCAAGGAAATACCAAGAGACTTTTTCAAATGCCTTATTCATATCAAGTTTCATAACCATGCTAGCTCTTTTATTATTATCCATAGAGTGAATGATCTCATGCACCATGATCACCCCATCTTGAATTATCCTACCTTTTATGAATCCACTCTACTACTTTGAGATCATATCATTTAGAATAGTCTAGAGTCTTGTAGCAATAATCTTAGTAAAAATTCTATAAATAACATTAACCAAACTAATGGGGTGGAAGTCCTTGAAATCTTTAGCATCCATTTTTTTGGAGCAAGCACAATGTGGGTGTTATTTAGCTCTTTTAAGAGATTACCAGTTCTATAGAACTCATTCACTTCCCTTAGTAAGTCATCTAAGCATATTTCCCAAAAATTCTGAAAAAAATTAGCAGAAAAACCATCAGGGCCTAGTGCCTTATCCCCTTCAAGAGTAAAATAGATTTTGTAGTTCCTCCAAAGTGACTGTTTTAGAAAGGTATTTTAGTTTTTGCACATCTATTATGTCATTCAGAATGGCTTCTAACAGAAAAGAGGTAGCCTCTTCATTTTCCGCACTATTCTCCTTGAGCATATTTTCATAAAATCTGAGAGCTTCATCCTTTATATCCTTAGGGTCTTTGATGAAAACACCATTTCCTTTTGAAACTTACGTTATCCTATTGCAAGATATATGTTTCATGGTGGTCATATGAAAGAATTTTTGTTTCGTCTCCCTCTTTCAGCCAAATTGCCCTAGATTTAAGCCTCCAGTAAATTTTCTTCCCTACTACAGACCGTATGCAACTCAGATAAAATATTTTTTTCCGCTAATTGATCCTCTAAAGACATGCCCTTTGCAGTAATTTGAGATTCCAATTCATGTAGTTTTTCTTTAATTCCTTTTTCCTGACAAATATATTTCCAAAAATGTCTTTATTCCATTTTCTCACTTGCTTTTTAACATTTTTTAATTTATGAATTAATCTAAACTGGGCAGTTCCTTCACCATCCCAATTCCACCATTCTTTAATTCTATCAAAGATGTCATCATGCTCCATCCACATCTTTTAAAATTTAATAAAGTCATTTTCTTCATTCGATTCTTATGCATTGAAATTCTCTTGAAATGAAATTGTTAGAGAAACTATGAGGATGTATTAAATTAGTTTGTAATGATGAAAGATGTTTCTTATAAACTTATGGAATATTTATTAATTTTTGATTGTAGTGAACTCTCTCTCATTTTGATAAATGAATTTTCGTGTAAAAGTTGTTGATTTCTAATTTATTCTAGGGTCATATATGAATTAGATTTGATTAATATTATTAAATATTAACATGCATGATGGGATTTTATTAATATTCTTAAATATTAACATGCATGGCTTAATGGATTCTAAGGTATAGAATAATGCTTGGATAAGGAACTATATATATTTCCGACTCAATTAATTTTGGGGTAATGATATAACTATGATGATTATGATTTATTGACCCTTATTTGGAAAGGATAATAAGGATAGTTTCTATATAGTTGAATGTGGAATTCTTATTATGAATCTACTCCTTATGTTTTTGATTTAATGAATAGGAAAATAGTCCTTAATTATGAAGAAGAGGATACTTAATTTTATCATTAAATCAGAATTAAACATGTTATCCTATAATATAATAAAGCATAACCATTATCAATGATTGGTTGTATGCTCTTATATATGAAAACAATAAATGGAAATTGGAAAGCTTAAAAGAATTAGTAAGATGGATTTAAATATTAGGATATCACTAAGTATAATTAAAAATCTTTCAATCAAGATTGTTTACAATGTTAAATTGTAGTAAGAAAACTTAATGATCTTACTTACTTGATTTTAGAATAAGATTTATCGATTTATAGAAATAATGGATTAAGATGAAAAAGTTCATATGCATGAATGTAGATTTTATTTGCATACCTTCAATTGGTATAATAGTACATTTTAAATCCTTTCTTGGAATCATTTGTACTAAGTGGGCCCTTAGGTGTGTTGTTTAACAATTAATTAAATATGATAATAATGTGAAGGTTAATAATCCAATGTTTCTTTAAGTATGTTAGTTTCGTTGAATGAACTTAGGTTTTGAAATACGGTGTTGTCGTAGAGTACCCTCATAATGATGGGTGTCATTTAAATGGATACCGTGATGAATCAAACCATGCTTCAACACCCCACTTAGTTCTATTAACTCAATTAACATAAGTGGAAATTAGGTTCATAGTTCTACTTTAAACAAAGACAGACTCATGGACTAGTGTAGTGGTTAACTCATGTTGACTTAGGGTAACTAAACACACCCAATTGAAAAAATTTGATTGAGTATGTTTACTTCTCCTCAGTCACCAAGAGTATACTTCAACACTAGTGTATGTGAGTTGTCCCTAATTAGTGTGAAAATATGATTCATGTTCAATTGATGGAAGTCAAGGAAAACCAATCTAGATAAAATTCAAGTGTGGTGAAATACATATTACTTTTGATGAGTATGTCATATTGGAATGTAAACATGGTAAACATGTTTAAAATTTGGCCAAAGTATCGCAAACTTTTGGTTGTGTTGTCTTATATCATCTAGTCTAATATTGTGAGATTTTAGATGAATATCGCAATGAGATATTTAGATAGGCTTCTTAGATAGAACAATTGAGTTACCTATAATGTTTAAAATAAATAAATTATACATAGTATACTCATGAACAAGTTAAACATGAGAGATCAATTTAATACCGATTCTTGAAATGAGAGATTGGTGTTACGCTGAGTCATTACAAATTGCATATAGTTTTATGTTATGAAATGGATTGGTAATGGAATTTTGACCACACTTTGGGTACATGTGAGGTCTTGGATAGTTCTCGATGAGAAGGTGCACCCTTGTTATGAGCCTATGAAAACAAATAAGGTCAACATTGGGATAGATACAAAACCTAAAGAGGTAATTACTTGTGACTATTGGTTTGAAAAAGATATGGCAAATATTATTGATCTCTGCATGACTTCCAAGAATTATTTCTGCAAGGCTATCACGAGTTAAAGGGAGTTCATCCCTCTTTGGGTGAGTTGTGGATCAAGTTAAGGGAAGGTATACACTTGGTTAGGAAGAGGCCTTAGAGGATGATTCCTAAAATGCACGTCAAATTAAAGGAAGAGATTTATAAGATGTTGAAATCTCGAATCATTGAGCCCATTGAGGAGTAAAAGTGGGTTAGCCCCATGGTGATAAACATAAAGAAATATGGATGTTGACCACACTTTAGGTACGCTCGAGGTCTTAAATAGTTTTGATGATAAGGTGCACACGTAGTCCGAGCCTATGAAAACAAATAAGGTCAACATTGGGATAGATACAAAACCTAAAGAGGTAATTATTTGTGACTATTGGTTTGAAAAAGATGTGGAAAATATTATTGAGCCTCGCATGACTTCCAAGAATTTATTTTGCAAGGCTATCACAAGTTGAAGGGATTTCATCCCTCTTTGGGTGAGATGTGGATCAAGTTAAAGGAATGTCTACACTTGGTTAGAAGAGGCCTTAGAGGATGAATCCTAAAATGCACGTCAAATTAAAGGAAGAGATTTATAAGATGTATAAATCTTGAATCATTAAGCCCATTGAGGAATCACGGTGGGTTAGCTCCATGGTGATAAGCATAAATAAATATCGCATACGATAAGGATTTGTGTGGACTACAGAGAGTTAAATGTTGTTTGATTCATATATCCTTTCCCCATACCTTTTAATGAGGATATCTTGGAGGGTATTAGGGGTGCAAGATTTACTCTTTCATTGATGGATTCTCTAGTTATCATTAGGTGTGGATTGCTAAAGAAGATCAAGAAAAGACAACTTTCACCACTGAGTGGGGAAGTTTTACATACATGGTAATGCCCTTTGGGTTGAAGAATGCACCTGCAGTCTTTTTGTGCATTATTGTGCAAGTATTTGAGGAATTTATACACAAGTTTTTATAGGTTTACTTGGATGATTGGAATGTATATGTGCGGTAAAAATTACTATGACAACTTTAGACTCATGTTTGAGAAATGTAGGAAGTTAAATATCTCATTGAATATTAAAAAGTGTATCTTTGTGACATCCTTTGGAGCTATGTTGGGACATATTATATGCAAGGAAGGTTTGTTGGTAGATCCTGCAAAGGTTGCAACTATTTTGGTTTTGTAGGATCCTAACAATTAGAGAGAGGTACATGGGTTCTTAAGACATATATGTTATTACAAGAATTTCATTAAGGGATATGCTAAGATTTTTGTGCCCTTAGAAGAATTATTTAAAATTAAAGGAAGTTACATTGGAATGAGGCACATCAGCTAGCATTTGAGACATTGAAAGAAAAACTTATGTGCCCATTCTACACTTTCCTTCTTGGGATAAAATTTTTCATGTACATGTTGATGCCTCTTCCATGGCCATTAACGCAGTTGTTAGGATAGCACTGGTGATGGGATTTTTATCATCCTATCTATTTTTCAAGTAGGAATTTGACACAAGTTGAGAATAATTATATGACTAAAAATCATGAAGCTTTGTCCATGATTCACGCATTGCACAATTTTAGACAATATTTACTAGAAACTCATTTATATTTTATACAAATCAAATGGAACTTAAGTACTTGGTTAATAAGCTCAATTTTCCAAGGGCACATATGTCAATGGATTCTCTTGTTTTAGGAATTTGAATTTATAGTGGTGGTATAAACCAGGAAAGAGAAATTTTGGACCAGATCATTTATCAAGGATTAACTCAGGTGAGGATGGGTATAACATTAGGGACATAATTCTGGAAGCACAATTATTCAAATTGAACAGTGCACCTTCCGAATTAGAAGATATTTTTTTATTTTTTACATACTTGTGTGGCACATGAAGGGATGAAGAGATTAGAGAAGAAACAACTTTCCATATGTGTCATACCTTACATGTTGATAAGTGGAGATTTAAAGAAGTTAGGATGTGATGAGATTTTGCATGGTGTGTATTAGAGCATAAGGGTAAAGATATAATGGAGAAAGCTCGTGGTGAAATTTTAGGAGGAAATTATGCAAGAAATGTTATTCAAAGCAACATTTTTTTGGTTGGAATTTTCTAGGAAACATGATATAAATATTTTAAGGGGTATGCTAGGGCATGTGATCATTGTCATCATCTTGGGAAGTCTGGGCATAGAGAGGAAATGCCTTTGAAACCAATAGCGAGTGTAGAACCATTTGAAAAAAGGGAAATTGACTTTGTGGGGATTATTCCCCACCGGCATATAGAAATAGGTCATGTTATATTATTACATGTAAATATTATCTAACTCTCGGTGGGAAGAAGCAACACCTACAAAGTATTACATGGTAGCTATAGTAGCAAGTTCCTATGGGAGAACACTATCAACAAGTATGCATGATCTAGAGGAAATTTTTGGATCTTCTAATATTCCTAGAATCATCCGTAACCCAATTACTATGGAAGATTATTTTGATATCTTTCCAATGTATAGTGGAACACATGGATTAGAGAACGTATGCTCCCAATGCAATTGGTCAAAGTTCAGTCAACTCAACGGTCAAAGGGATTCAATTGGTGAATACGTGACACTAGGAAAAAAGGGTTGTGTTTTCACCTACGGTCTTCGTCAATCATTAAAAGGCCAGCTACGAAGACCGTAGCCAATGGGATCTAATTTTATATTGGAAGGGGATCCTACCACTGTGAGGACTATTTTCACATCACCGATAGGGTGGGTCTTCAAGCCACCATGTGGCTTACCACCACAAGTTCGATTTTTCTCTATTTTCCTATCGAGAATCAATAATTGGACTATATGTTTCAAAGTGCATTACACATGGATAATAAGCTTGAGCGAGCTATTTTATTAGCTCGGTGGGGTGATCAGCTCCCCATCAAGTTGATTTTATTATTTCCACATTAATCGGGCTCACCTAATATTCCCGACTTACATTGCAACTAGATAGGATAAATCCTATTTGGAGGGAGTGATTCAAACAATGCATGGGGATCCATATTATCCCATTAATTGTGGTGACTTTAGCTTGAACAAACCAAAGAACCCAACTCACGTGGATAACACAAACCGGAGACATGACTTAACAAACATCCAAGGCTCGGTGGAGGCCCACCAAAAAGTAAGGAGCACATGGCCACATCCACGTTAAATGTAGTGATTTGGTTGGTATTTAAAACTAACCCCCAACATTCATGCCGGTGAAGTGGGATAAGCCCACTAGTGGCTAAAAACAACAACCCACCTCATCCAAAAATGGTTGGGTTATGTTAAAGGAAGGATTTGATACCCCGACCTCTCCTTTAAAAACACAATGGTCTCACTAGCCCACCTAAATAGGTGGTTATGATGAGGATAAGGGAGATAAGCCCTATATACAATATCTACGAGCCACTTTGGCCTATATAAAGGATTTCTCACCATTCAAGCTACACAGACACTCTAAGCTATTTTCTTAGAGTTAAGTGGGGATTTTAATGAGCTCAAGGAGGAGAATATAGAGGCTTCTAAGAATTTACAAAGGCCTTATAAATTTTAAAGGATATTTTTGTATTTAATTTTGTTGGCGAGAGAAAATTTTCGGGGATAAATTGGTGGATTTCTTGCCAATGCTCTCGGGAGTCTAATTCCCTCTACTTAAGCTGGTGAAGCTGTCATATATGTATGCATGAGTGAAAGTGAGATTTCTTTGGGTGGTCTTATAGCCGAGGATATAATAAGGACACTCCACCGACCCTACGGAAAAGCTAGCAATTGCTTGTTAGAGAGGACTTTTTGGAAGTGGGAAAGGGAGTCGGGATATGAGGTATGGGAACTAATGTTATAGGTAGAAAATCAGATTCCTACACACACTAGTTATAAAATTCATCACATGCGAAAGTAAGAGGAAAAAACCCCTGCAAGTAGCAATAAGACCAAATAGAATTTGATGAACACAAAGTATCATGAAATCCCTTAGTTAAAGAAAGCTAGAAAATCCTTCTTCTTGTATTAATTTCTCAAACCAAACTTGTACATAGTGTGGAAATGGAGGAAATTTGAGAATGAGGAGAATGGAAGAATTTGGATATCTCCTTTGTTCTCTCAATGAACTCTTGAGTTTACAAAATCAATCACCAACCCTTTGAAATGGGAATGTCTTTACAATTTATAGAAATAGAGGTGATTCATCATCTACCCCCCAATGCCTTTTCACATGTCCTTGCACAAATTAAAACTTTTCAAGTTTCTAGGAAAATTTTAAGTCCCTTTTATAACATAAAGGTGACTTATTACATTAGGAACATTAAGACATATGAAAAAGTGCAACCCCAATGCAAAATTAGAACATTGAGAAGAGAGAGAAGTTGGGGGTATGAAGAGAAGAGAGAGAGAAGAAGAAGAGAAGATGTTTCCCCTGATGAATTCTAATGATCCTCGTTGATGGAAAGCTCCAATGCAATGAAACTATGAATCTTCAAACTCGTGTGAAACTCCTTCAAATTAGCTCACAGATGCTTTGGAATGAGTGTTTAAAAACACTTCTTTGAATGGTTCTGTTGATGACCATAACTTCCACCCCACACAAGATACTCCTGCAACTCGAGCCATGAAGTGAGTGTCAGGAGACACTGTTGAATTCTTTGAGATGAGTCTCAAATTCCCTATGAGAAATTCCATGGATGATCCTGAATGATGGTATTGACCTGAATGATCATCCCTTTATGTCCCATTGTTCCAAAATTTCCCCTTGAGTATGAATTACCATTGATAGTGAGTACCCACATGGGAGACTTATTATCTTAATGTGATGAAATTATGACCATTGATGTGATGAAAATTCATTTGTGCACACTACCTTCGCCTCAACCACTTCTTGGGTTGACTTACTATTTTTAGTAAGCACCCATATAGAGAGCTTATTATTTTTGTAAGTTGTCATTTTCACTACTTTATGCTCTAAGAAATCATTTTGGATTCCTGGTGATCTTCAATGCACAATGCCTTTTCCATAGCCGCTTTTGGTGGTGACTTCCCAAACATAGCAAGTATGTATAGGAAAACTTATTATTTTTAGAAAGTGGAATTTCACTTCTCAGTTTGCAAAAGAACATATTTTTTGGGACCATCTCTTTGTCGTGATCACATCCTCCGAATTTCACATTATTTTTCTCAATATAATGCTTGGAATTTTTAAAAAAATTCCTCAGCAGTGACTTCGAGCATGAAGTTGTCATGGCGGCCATTAATGGATCTCAAAAATTGTAGGTCTTATTTTTGTCTCCGTTCATGATGAAAATAACTCCATTATGATCGGTTTTTCATTTGGATTTCAAGTGAAAGTTTTTAGCTCATTTCCATTTTTGGACTAATGGGAAATCTAACAAATGTGAGTGGTGCACACAATGAGGCTTTTGTTGGAACAAATATTTCAATACACTATTTAACCTCTTGTTTATTGCATCTTGATTGTCTTGAAAAATGTGGAAGTCTGCAAAATATGGCACCTCAATCTGAATTGTATTTTTCAAGATATGAATATTTTTGGTTGGGTGACTTCGTGGTTATCTCGTAAAAATATTTGTTTTCTCTTCGTTTCTCTACCATTTTTTTTTTTTTGACACATTTTTTCTCTGAGACCTATGCATTTTCATGGAGTGTATGGTTCTTTTGTCCATGGATGAGCTGGTTTGGAGAAAAAATGGTGGACCATGTGTATGGGAAATCATGAACAAAGCCATGACAAGGTATGAAGCTGTGAAGAAGAAATGGTGGGGATGGCTAAGTGTGTAATTTAAATTATTAAATAAAAATGCACATCGAGGGTGGGGAAAAAATTCATGTTTGATTTCCCTCACCTCAAAGGCATGTGAGTGACATCAAATTCCATGGCAAGAAACATGATGACATGTGGCAGAGATCTAACGGTTGAGAATGGAGGCTTAACAAACACGGGGCTGGAAATTCACTCTTGAAGAGGTCACATGAGTGAACATGAGTCTCCTTAGGGGTTGGGTGATTTTTTCCATGTTTTTTTCCCTCACCTAAAAATGACATGAGGGACATCAAATTCTATGGCACTCTAGGTGATGACACGTGGCAGTGATCCAACGATGAAGGCTTTGAGCTCCTGCAAGCACTTGGGGGCTAAACTAGCAATCCTAGAGGTTATATGTGGGTCTAGAGGCTTCATGAGGGTTGAGAAATTTTCCCAACATTGATGTCCCTGACCTTGAGGGAGGTGAGGGACACAAAATCCCATTAGGCTCCTGGAGCTGAAAATTTGATTAACTCCCAAACCTTGAGGACAACTTGCGATGGGAAAATCTTGAGCTCTCAATGGATGTTTTTGATGAAATTTTGTATGCTATTGACTAGAAATGGCCTTCTCAATCCAATGGTTAGGGTATAAAGTCTTGGTTCATATATTTTTTCTTGAAAAGTGTAATTGTGATCCGGTACTCCACCTATACATGATAAAAAATGCTTGCAAAACCATTTTGCCAAAGTGTTGTGAAAAATAATTTCACCATCTTGTAGGTATTGGAATTTCCTTTCCGAATTTTTTTATCTCCTAACTCCATCTAGAGCTCCCAAAATCACCTTCCAAAGCTCAACAACTTTTTTGGCCTATGTATTACCTAGGCCTATGAACCCTAATTTTGGTGAAACTACCCCAACTTCTCTGGATCCTCCCGAATCTTCCTAAATCAAATCCATGACATTCCTAGGCATTTGATTCACCTTTGTGTCTAGTTTGGATTTTTGTTATGCTCCATGGGGTTTCTCCAGTCCTAGGAAGGCTAGTGATAGCCCTTCCCATAACTGCCCAGAGATAACATTTTTCAAGAACTCCTAAAATCACCTAGGGGTTGATTTGACTTTCCTAAATCACCTAGGGGAATGAATTAACACCAATTGGGAGGTTACTGGACTAACTAGGCAGACCTAGGGTGCCTCGAGAATGATAAAACATGAAAATATTTCTACAGGGGTATCATTTTCATGCTTGGAAATTGTCAATTTTCCTATTACACATTTTCACGACAACAACTAGCTCTAGCTTGGGGACATGACATGAACTGAAAGCAATAAAGACATGACATGGAGAATCCAAAATCTCAAATTTAGACCATATGATCTATTGACCAGTGCCTTATCCATTGGGCCTGCAGAGTCATGTATAACTTATAACAAGAGAGATAGAGAGTGAAGAAGGAAACAACAAACACCAAGAAAAATGAAAGGAAACACACAAAACACATGGAAAGGAAATAAAACACACAAAAAAGGAAACACACCTAGCAATCACCTATGGTACAAGGTGGAGGATAGCCCACTTTCATTGAAGCACTTTTAATTCCTCAAAATCTACCCCTAAGTGGGAAACACCGAGTGATGTTGTTTCTGAAGCCATTGGTAGTTCCAAAAAATTATCCTCCTCTTCTTCATTTTTATGAAAGCTAGATGCTTTAATGACCATCTTTGTTTTTGTAGGAGTGACTCCATCATGAGATTATTGATGCTCAGGTATTTGCTTGGAAATTCTACTACCTTCATGTTCTTTTAAATCAGTTTCATAGTACCATTTGCCTTCTGTGTTTATCAACATAGTTGATTCTTCATTGATAATATCATCACTTACCCGAAGTTGATTTTCATTCAAATTTATTCATTGAGAATCTCTATTTAATTGTGAGGCATTTGAGTACTAGTGGGAGCATTGGGGGAAAAATCATACTTGTCTTGTATTGTCATGGCACGAGTTAAGAGATCAAGAATCAACTCGAGGTCTTCCACAACTTCTACTACATCTAATAGTTCTTGCATGAAGATCTCCTTTATTACTTCATGTAGCTTATCTTTTTACGCCTTCGAAGAATCTTTACTTTATAGGTCAAGGAAACTATCTAGAGTGATTACTTCATCATCTTGGGAATCACTGCATTCTATCACTCCTTCATCAAGAGGAGCTTTAGCTTCAAAGGCCTCAAAACTCCTTTCTTCAATTTCTTCATCATGGAATGAGTCTTCTTAAATGGTAAAGAAAATACTTCAATTTTATTTTTTCCTTCGTCAATCATTGGCTCAAGAGGGACATCAAATTTCTCATCTTTATTTGTTTCAATATGTCCAATCTTCATACTGGTTAAGACTTTCAAATCAGATTCATGCATGTCTTGGTGATTAATGGCTTGCATCGGGAGTTCAAGATTGAGCTCGTGGTCTTAAGTTTCTTCCATGGCTCTTAGAAAATATTGTACAAATGGTTCTTTCCCTCTATTCGGGGCTCATTGCGGCAGATCGGCTTGGTCTCTTCTTGGGTAACATGATCAAGGAGTCCTCATATTTGAATGGGAATGAGCATATCTCTTCATCACAGATAAGAAAATAAGATGATTTTTTTATTTGAAAATCATCAAGAACCATTTCCTCTTATTCATGGTTTGCATCGTCTAGCAATTTATGGCTTCCCTCTTGTAACTCAAATCTCCTCAATGCTTCTTCAAGTTCTATGCATCTCCACGAAGACATGTCTAGCCCTATCAAGATGGGGATAACATGTTCCTCCTCAATTTCCATGTCCGGATTTAGTCTCCGTTCACAAAAAAAAAAAAACAACACCATTGCGATAGGTTTTTCATTTGGAGCATGTGTGTAATTTTTTATCTCATTTGCATTGTTGGATTGATGGGAAATATGACAAATGTGAGCTAGTGCAAGAAATGGGGATTTTGTTGGAACAAATATTTCAAAGCACCATTTGACCTCTCATTTGTTACATCTTGATCATATTGAAAAATGTGGAAGTATACAAAATATGACACCTCAATCTGACTTGTATTTTGCAAGATATGAAGATTTTTTGATTGGGTGATTTTGTGGTTATCTAGGAAAAAATATTTGTTTATCTACAATTTTTCATTTTTTCGACCCATTTTTTCTCTGAAACTATGCATTTTCATGGATTGGATGGGTTTTTTGGTCATGAAGATCTAGTTTGGAGAAAAATGGTGGACCAAGTGTCTGGAAAATCATGAACAAAGCCATGGCAATGTATGAATCGTGAAGAAAGATCGGGGGAAATGGCTAAGTGTTGGATTTAAATTATTTTTAAAAAATGCACAATAAGGGTGGGGTAAATTTTTTCATTATTGATGTCCCTCACCTCAAAATTACATGAGGGACATCAAATTTCACTGTGAGCAAGGTGATGACATGTGGCAGACATCTGACGGTTGAGAATGGAGGTTTCATAAGCACCTGGGGGCTAGAAATTCACTCTTGAAGAGGTCACATGAGTGATGAGGAGTATCTTTAGGGGATGGGCACAATTTTCCATGTTTTATGTCCCTCACCTCAAAGGAACATGAGGGACATAAAATTCCATGGTGCTCTAAGTGATGACACGTGGCAACGATCCAATGGTGAAGGATTTGAGCTCCCGCAAGCACCTGGGGGCTGAACTAGTGATCCTGGAGGTCGTATGTGGTTCCATAGGTATTTTTGGGGGTTGGGAACATTTTCACAATCTTGATATCCCTAACCTTGAGGGACGTGAGATAAAAAAATTCCATCAGGCTCCTGGAGCTGAAAATTTGACTAACTCTTGAACCTTGAGGATAACTTGCGACGACAATATCTTGAGCTCCTGATGGAATTTTTTGATGAAATGTTATATGATCATGACTTGAAATGGCCTTTGGAATCCAATGGTGGGAGGTAAAAGTCTTGATTAATCCATTTTTTTCCATGAAAAGTAGAATTTTGATCTGGTACTCCACTTATACATGAGAAAACTTGATTGCAAAACCATTGCGCTAAAGTGTTGTGAAAAAACTAATTTAACCATCTTGTACGGCTTGGAAGTCCCTTTTCTAATATTTTTTTTTTCTTGTAAATCTATCTAGAGCTCCCGTAATCACCTTCCAAAGCTTCAAGAACATTTTTGGCATGTGCACCGCATAGGCCCATGAACCCTAATTTTCGTGAAACTACCCCAACTTCTCTCGGATCCTCCCGAATCAAATCCATGATGTTATTATGCCTTTGATTCACCTCCATGAATAGTTTGTATTTTCTCTTACACTCCATGGGGTTGATCCAGTCCTATGAAGGTTAGTGATATCCCTTCCCACAATTTCCCATAGATAGTATTTTTCAAGAACTCCTAAAATCACCTAGGGGGCTGATTTGAATTTCCTAAATCACCTAGGGGGCTGATTTGACTTTCCTAAATCACCTATGGAAATGAATTAACACCAATTGAGAGGTTACTAGACTAACTTGGAAGACGGGTTGCCTCCACCTCCGAATGATAAAACATGAAAAATTTACTATAGGGGTATCGTTGTCACACTTAGAAATTGTATATTTCCCTGTTGCACATTTAAACAACAACAAATTTATTTAGCTTGGGGGACATGACATGGGCTGAATGTAGTGAAGACATGACATGGAGAATCTAGAATCTCAACTTTAGACCATATGATCCATTGACCAGTGCCTTATCCATTAGGCCCTGTAGATTCATGTACAACTTACAACAAGAGAGATAAAGAGCAAAGAAGGAAACACACAAACACCAAGAAAAATGAAAGGAAACAACAAAAACACACATAAAGGAAATGACACACACAAAAAAAATGGAAACACACCTAGCAATCACCTATGGTACAAGGTGGGGATAACCTACTTTCACTAAAGAACTTTTCATTCCTCAAAAGTTACCCCTGAGTGGGAAACACTGAGTGATGTTGTTCTGCGAAGCCATTGACTAGTTCTAGAAAGTATCCTCCTCTCCTTAAATTTTTTTGAAATTTGGGTATGTTCATGACCATCTCTATTTTTGTAGGAGTGAGTCCACATGAGCTTCTTGATGCTCAGGTCTTCACTTGGAAATTCCACTACCTTCATGTTCTTTGAAATTGGTTTCATAGTGCTAGTTTCCTTTCATGTTTATCAACATAGCTTATTCTTCATTGAACATCTCATCACTTCCTTGAAGCTGATTTTCATTCAAATTTATTGAATATTCTAAGTTACTTTATTTCTCGGGTCTATGCTTATTTATATCTTCTCCATGAGAAACCTTAGATTCATCCTTTATCTATATTCCATTGTGAGGCATTTAAGTACTAGCGGGATCATTGGGGTAAAGCTCATACTTGTCTTGTATGGCCATGGCATGAGTTAAGATATTAAGAATCAACTCGGGGTCTTCCACAATTTCTACTACATCTAATAGCTCTTACATGAAGATATCTTTTGTTACTTCCTCGTAGCTTATATTTATACACCTTGAAGAATATTTACTTTTCGAGTTAAGGAGACTATCCAAAGGGATTACTTCATCATCTTGGGAATCATTAAATTCTATAACTCCTTCATCAAGGGAGATTTAGCTTCCAAGGACTCAAAACTCCTTGCTTTAATTTCTTCATCATGGAAAGAGTCTTCCTCTTTAAATACGAAAGAAAATACCTTGATTTCATTGTTTCATCCATCAATCATTAGCTCAAGAGGGACATCAAATTTATCATATTTCTTTGTTTCAATATGGACAACCTTCATATTGGTTAAGAATTTAAAATTAGATTCATGTTTTTCTTTCGATTCATGGCTTGCATCAGGAGTTCAAGATTGAGCTCGGGGTCTTTTGTTTCTTTTGTAGATCTTAGTAGTTCTTGTACAAATGGTTTTTCCCACTATTCAAGGGCTCATTATAGACTACCTTGGTCTCTTCCTGGGTGACATGATCAAGGGAGTCCTCATCTTCAATTGGAATGAGAATATCTCTTCATCACGGATAAGAACATAAGCTGATTTTTTTTTTGAAAATCATTAAGAACCATTTCCTCTTCTTCATGGTTTGCGTCATCTAGAAATTTGGGGCTGCCCTCTTATAACTCAAATCTCCTCAATGCTTCTTCAAGGTCCATGCCTCTCAGGAAGGCATGTCTATCCCTATCAAGATTATAATATCCTTTTCCTCCTTGGTTATCACAAAGTGATTCATCCATCCTGGTATCTTGATTCAATATTTTGGTTTATGGGTTTCCAAACTTTCACACTATGTACCTCATCTTCTTCTCTGTAAGAAATTTCTCCATGTCTCCCCTTTGGTATGGTTTTCAATGACCAATTCATATAAATTTTCCCTCCCAAGTCTCAAAGCAGAAGCTTTGACTTAGTAACATTTCAAATGAAGCCGAATGTCTACTACTAAGATCATCACTAAAATTTTCTTGTCTAGAAATCTAGCAAGATCCGCCTATGCATATTTGACCTTCCCTAAAAGTGAGACCTATTTTGACTCTAGGAAGTAACAAGAGCCACCGAGGTTCGAGTCATGGTTAGTTTAAGAGGCTTGTCAACCTTCAAATGCATCACATTGTTTGAGGCACTAGAATCTATTATGTAATTATTCATTACATATTCTCCAACAAGAAGGGAGATGTAGAAAGGATAAACCTTGTCAGTCTTGGATGCACTTAAGGAAAGCATGTTCTATGAGGGAATCACGGGTGGGTTATGTAGTACTCCTTTATAATTGGGTGTTACAACATTGGGTGTTAAACTACCACTCTTGATGTATTGAACAAATCTCTCAAATTGTTTAGGGTGAGTCTGCAAATATTTGGTTTCAGTAATCTACACTTTGGATTTGTTCATGTATTCTATGAATTCAAAAGGAGCATATGTAGGTGAGGGTGATGAAGGGATTACTATTGGATTTAGCACATGTTTGGAAGTAGGAGTAGATTTTTGGGGAACAAAGGGGATCTTGAAAGGTACACTAGGATCTTTCAAAGTACTAGATTTTACAAGAGCATATTTAGATTTAGAATTAGAAGAAGCATCGGAAGACTTACATGGAATTATAGGAGAATTCTTATTTACTACAAGATCAGGCTTCAATAATGTGGACTCCATAGAGGGTGGGAGTGGAGATCCTTGACTAATTATTTTATTTTATAGAGTTTCCACAAGAGGATCTTTAGTCTTATTTTTCTTTGCAATAGTGGAGGAAGAGCCCCTTTCTCAGACTAAGAACGAGTGAATACCACACATGAGAAGCTAGGTACATATTCTTCATCATCTTCATCGCCTCCATAATATTCATAGAATCTGATTTATGTATCATTCTCAAACTCATCACTTTCTAGAAAATCACCACCTTCACTTTCTTGTTCAAGCTCCTCTTCATTTTCCTTACTCCTACAACTTGCATTGACATGTGGGCCTCCAAGGTAAGCCTTCAAGGTGATAATGCAATCTTATTTTCATTATTTATTTGAGAAGAAAATCATTAAAATATTTCCCTCCTCAACAATGCCATTTCATTTTCCATTTTCTATAAAAAGAGTATCGGTTCTTTCATCTCGAGGATGTTGAGCTTTAACCTTTGAGGGATTATTGATATTTCTAGATATGATGAGATCATTATCAAGTTTAATTGCCAATCTTTTTCTTCTATAATATCCCTCGGTTGAACTCTTTGTAGGAAAAATCCTACCTCCGGTGATTGAGAACTAATAAATAATCTCTTGACATTTTTTTCTGATGGTGAATCTTCCTCTGGTATCCTGTGGAGTAACCGGTCAAAATGAGCCACAAATTCTCTCATAGTTTCATTTTCTCCTTTATTTATTTGTGCCAATTGAACAAGGAGGTCTTGATAGTCCTTAGTAAATCTGAATCTTTCCCTAACTTCCTTTTGATGTCATTCCAACAAGTGATGGATTGGGCAGGTATGAGGTATAACCATTCCACTAATTTTTCTTGGATAGACTTCACGAACAATTTTACAAAGTAACATCTTCATGTTGGACACCAAGAATCCCACATGATGTGGTGAAGCCCGATATGTGCTCTTTAGGGAGGTGTGTGCCATGAGCTTTGAACTTTGGAAATTTCTTATGGGAACTTGTTGGTAGATCATGAAGAGGTTGTTCAAGCACAAGTGGCCGTGTATTTATTCGCCATGTAACAATGTGTTGAGGTCTTTCTACTTCATTCACCATTGTTTCCACTTTAGCTTCTATAAATTAATATTCAAATTCTTCTTCCTTTGGGAACTCAATGCTCAATTTTGGTTGAAAAATAGGAGAATTCCAAGTCGGGTATAAATAGGAGTTTAGATAGGATTGTAAGGTGAACTGCTTGAAGAGTTTGGAGAGGAAGCTACAGAGAAGAAGTATGGATTATCTCTACTTCGTTCTTGTTAATTATGTAAAGACTTAAAATTGGAATCAACAATACCTCTCAACCTTCTCAACCTGGTGTATCTTCCTTCAGCCAACTTTTGGAAACTCTTGTAGTGGGAACACGAAAGGACATTATGGAATATGAAGGGTCACATGTAGGAATTGATAGTATATCTTTCAACAATGGATTTCCATGAAATTTTATTTTTACTTTTTCAATATTTGATTTTTAAATTTTTTTGATATTCGAGTCATATTTTGGGTGCAGATGCTACCAAATCTGCACCACAATGGAAGCCAAAATCATTGCCAAGAAAACATTTTGGGGACAAATTGGTGGATTTATTACCAATGCTCTGGGATTCTAGGTCCCTTTACTTAACCATTATAGCTTCCGTATATGCATGCGTGAGTGAAAGTGAGTTTTCTCCGGGTGACCTTACGGTCGTGGATCTAACAGGCACTCATCATTGACCCTATCGAAAAGATAGAAATTTCTTGCTAGAGAGGACTCTGTTTAGAAGTGGGAAAAGGAGTCGGAATATGAGATAGGGAATTGATACTTCATGTAGAAAATCAAATTCCTACACACACTAGTTATAAACTTCATCACATGCACTAATTTAAGAGGAAACAACTCTATAAGTAGTAATAAGACCAAATAGAATTTGATGAGCACAAAATATCATGAAATCCCTTAGTCAAATAAATCTAAAAAATCCTTCTTCTTGTATTGATTTCTCAAACCAAAGTTGTAAATAGTGGGGAAATGGTGGAAATTTTAGAATGAGGGGAATGGAAGAATTTTTCTATCTCCTTTGTTCTCTCAATGAACTCTTGAGTTTACAAAATCAATCACCAACCCTTTGAAATGGGAATGGCTTTACAATTTATAGAATGAGAGGTGACTCATCATCTACCCCCAATGCCTTTTCATATGTCCTCACACAACTTAAAACTTTTCAAGTTTCTAGGAAACTTTTAAGTCCCTTTTTATAACATAAAGGTGACTTATTACATTAAGAACATTAAGACATGAAAAAGTGCAACCCCAACACAAAATTAGAACATTGAGAAGAGAGAGAAAGTTGGGGGTATGAAAAGAAGGAGAGAGAAGAAGAAGAAAATATGTTTCCCTAGATGAACTCGATGATCCTCCTTGATGAAAAAGCTCCAATGCGATGAAATTTAGAATCTTAAAACTCATGTGAAACTCCTTCAAATTATCTCACACGTGCTTTGGAATGAGTGTTTAAAAATATTGTTGAATGGTTCTATCGATGACCGCAACTTCCACCCCGCACAAGATACTCCTGTAACTCGAGCCATGAAGTGAGTGTCGAGAGACACTATTGAATTCTATGAGATGAGTCTCGAATTCCCTATGAGAAATGCCCATGGATGATCCTGAATGATGGTGTTGACCTAAATGATCATCCCTCTATGTCCCATTATTCCAAAACTTCCCCTTTAGTATGACTTACCATTGATAGAAGAGTACCCACATGGGAGACTTACTATTTATAGTAAGAGGTGATTCTTGCTTCTTCTTGACCATCTTGATGTGATGAAGTTCTTCATTCAATCTTGTGCACACTACCTTCACCTCAGCCACTTCTTGGGTTGACTTACTATTTTTAGTAAGCACCCATATAGAGAGCTTACTATTTTTAGTAAGTGGTCATTTTAACTATTTTATGCTCTAGACAATCATTCTAGCTTCCTAGTGATCTTCAAGTGCACATTACCTTTTCCATAGCCACTTTTGATGGTGACTTCCCAAACATAGAAAGTTTGTATAGGAAAACTTACTATTTTTAGAAAGTGGACTTCCACTACTCGGTTTTGCATTTAAACATATTTTTTTGAATCGACTCATTATCGCAATCATGTCCTCCGACTTTCACATGATTTTACTCACTAGAATGCTTGGAAATAAAATTTAAAATTTTCACTGGCGGTGACCTTGAGCACGGAGATATTTTGTCAAACCAAAATATGAGGTTCAACCACAGTACATGGGATTGAATCCTCCTCAAAGACAGTGAGAAATTTGCTGTTTATTGCTAATCTAAAACACGATAAATAATATATACAATATTCACACTAATCTAACCATTGGGGGTTGGGATGAAATCCCGAAATCCACATTCACACGATTCAAGGATATTGCTTTCGTACGTGAAATAGGTTAGAAACTATTACAGTGAAAGAAGCACGGTAGAAAAGAAATGGGAGAAACGTATTTTCTTTCGAGTAAACACAGAGAGCACGAAATAATCATACGAGTTTTAGATCACGAGATATAGTGTCAGAGATAATTAGAAACACTGAGATTCTATGCAAAGAATAGCTTTAAGATCATGAACATAAGAACAATATCTTAAATAAGATATATTTCACAACACAAAGTCTGCAAAACAATATCAACTTCTATTCTTCAAAATGATTGAAAGAAAACACAAAGTTTTTCTCCTTTCCAATAGCCTCTTAATGCTTCAAAAATTCTCGACCCTTTAGAATGCACAAGCATCCCTTTTTTATAACAAAAGAAGCTAGAGTTTAAACAGAACAGATCCTGAAAAGTAGCATGCTAACTAGAGTTTCAGCTTTGCATGATTCTCACGCAGGAGATCAAGTCAAAGTTTGAATTAAAAATAATGACAAAATGGAAATAAAAGATATGACATTCTAAAAATAGAAATGTCATGGGACGTTGGAACTTAATCCGAGTCATCATCTTTTGATTCTTCTCCTTTCTCTTCCTCCAGCTGAGACTGTTTGTTCCGGAACTCCTGGAACTTCCGAATAATGCCTTGCATTTCATTTTCCTCAGGTGCAGTGGAATGATCATTCCACATTTCGCAGGTCTCATGGATATCACTGGCACAGCCGGGAAGTTTCTTCAATCTTTTGCTGAGCTTTTTTAAGGCCTCCAACGTATGTTCAATCCTTACAAACTGACCAATGACTTCAAGGTCGAATCCATCTACAGGTTCATGCTGAATAGTCTCTTGAACTTGTTTGAAGAGATCATCTGCTGATAGGGCACTTGAGTTCCCAACTGACACCTTTGGACAAATCTTAAGCAATTCTTCTTCCAGATCACTTTTCCCATCGATCAATTTATCTCTTGATTCTCTCAACTTGCTGCAGGCTTCGTTGAGGATCTTTACTCTGAACTTGATGGCCTTGATCAGCTGAAAGTGTTTATCTGTATGTGGAAGAACGCCTTCTTCTACCAAGAGATGTGCTGGTATTTGCTTTAGCACTTGGAGAGCTTCACAAGTCAAATCAAGCTGTCCAAGTTCTTCAGTGAATTCCTCATCCATCTTCTCTCCTTCCTTCTGAATCTCTGCCAAGGACTGATGAACTTTCACCACGTCTTGAATTACTTCCTTCCCTCGTTGGAGCAACTTTTGGATCCACTCATCAACCACCCTTCCCTTTTTAGCGATCTTCTCAATCGTAGGCACCGATGAGAAATCGAATCCGGCAGAAGCAGAAGCAGATGGTATGGATTCCAGGGGTGTTGAGAGTTTAATCAAAACCTCTGTCAACTGCTCCACTTTTTCCTTAAACTCATCTCTGCTGACCTTTGTTTCTTTCAACTTTTGGCACAGCACGTCTATGGAAGCCCGTGCATCTTGTTGCGCTCCTTCTGTTGTTACTTTCCCTAGAGCCACCTTGGTGATCTGATAATCAGCAGCTGTTACATCATCCCTAGTTTTGTCAGCTGAGGGAGTGGCAATCTCTGCGAACTTATCTCCTGAAGCATCTACCAAAACCCTTGAAACTGTTTTGGGTTTCTTGGCTGATCTCGCAGTAGAAGCCTTGAGTGAGCTGAAATCAAAGGCTGGTAGGGGTACAATCACTTTCCTCTTCCTCGGAGTTTGTTCGAGTAGCCATTGTGGTGTATCAGAGGAAACTGCCAATGTTGTAGTAGCTGGTATTCTACTCTCAAGGGGAGCAGATTCTACTATTGGAGGGGGAACAGCAGTCAACGTGGTAGTAGGTGCAATGAATAAAGGCACGAGGTTGTGGGGGAGTGTTGGTGATCACTTGGGTTCCAGCAGAGAGGGGTGAGAGCCCGGAGAAAATATTGGCCATGCTTGAAGAAGTGGATGGGGAATGAGGAGGCTGAAGTGGTTGTTGAGGGGGAGGCACAGATTCAGTCTCCAAAGCCTTGACTGCCAGAGATAAGGTCTCTTCAGTTGAGCAATCAGCAAATGGTGAAGTCAAGGGCTGACTTCCTCCTTCTTCCAAATTAATTTCTCCTATTTCTGGTGGTGTTGGTGATTCTGGCACATCCACCGTTTGAGTTGGAGAGACAATTGAAGAGATTTGTCTTTCTTTCCTCTTCTTGGGAATCTTGATTTTTATAGACCCCCCAGTAGATTCCTTGTCCTTCTTCTTTTTGGAGGGCCCCGCCTCAGGAGCAGCCAATTTTGGAAACTTGTCATCTTTAAAATTCATGCCCCAAGAAGAGAGCCATTTCTTTGTACGAGCCAGAATTAGGGCTGACCTATCGGTGATAGAGGATTTTTCGCTAGCCGACCAATCAATAGGCGGGAAAACGTATCGATCTTCATTAAGCCCATCATAGGACATATCTAACACACTTTCATTGTCCCTTATACCATCTGGCAAATCAGAAATCTCTAGCGTCTGAATCTCATCAATAGTTAATCTGCTATGATCTTTTCTGCGAACCGCAACTTCGTTACGCAGATCCACCCAGATATCCTCAATGTCGGGCCTGTGCAGATGTAGGGCTCCATAAGTTCTCAGTACTCCTCGGATGTCAAAACCATCCCGAGACTTCATATGCTTCTTTAATTTCTCCTGGAGTTCACATTCGACATTTTTAGCTTTTGCCGCTGTTGAGCAAGTATATCTCCCAATAGAAATTGGGAAGGATACAGCTGCCTTATGCTTGCTCTGTTGAAATTTGGAAATCCAATAACTGTCTGACCAATTCTATTAGTATCAATCTATCGCCGGGATAACGAGGCAGACGGAAAGGTTCTCCGGAGTACATGACCGTTCGAAGGTAGGTAAACTTCTTGAACTGCAAGAAGATACATCCCCACTTAGATACTTCAGCCCATGCCTCGTCCGAGACCCTTGTCTTTCTCAGCCCTGGATTGAGCTGGCAGATGTTTTCGTAGAAAAAGGCGTCATTTACCCTCCTAAAGTGATCCTTGGACCCCTTCTTCGTTATTTGAGGATAATACTTATAGACTGGATTTGTGGTTCTGCTTCCTTTAGTCTCCAGCCCTGGATAGCTCCTCATCCCAGCTGCTGCATAGGCCACATATGAGAACATATAAAACTTTCCGGTTGACAGGACCGTCGTCATCTGGGAATCAATTTCATCACTGATAAGGGTTCCCCAGTCAATCCCTTGCTTGTTCTTCCTAATGGTGACCATAAATTGGTACATCCATCCATGAAATAAATTTGATTCCGGCAAGCCAAACACCCGGCTCAGTAGGGTGATAATATCGTTGATTTCTTGGATGAAATCCGATCTAGGGATAGTTCTTGGAAATCTAGATATTACTGGTTTTGCCTTAACCAAGAACTTCTTATTAACATCCTTAATGCAATTCTCCTGGTTACTGTCCCAGGCCTTCTGAGCCAATTTCATGTCTAGGGCTCCATACTCTTCAAAATTTGGTAGTTTCAGGAGATCATCCAAATAAGCCCCATCTAGTTTGATAACTACTTCACCAGCCTGATTCCTTACGGACCGAGAAGCCGAGTCGTAGCTGGATGCACACGCCAAAACAAGCTCTGGACATTGGGCAGACATGGGGAAGCCCGCTGCAAGGGGCAAGCCACTATTAGCTAAAGCCACCATCCATGGGGTTTGAGAAGAACTCTTCACCCTGTTCCAAAAATCGTCCATATCTATGTTGCCCATCTCAGTATCCCTGATATCATAATTACAGTCGATATATGACGGGGATTCTGGTTTCTTAAATTTGTATTTCATCCTGCTAGATTTTTCGGCCTTCTCCTGTGCTGAACCAGGATCCGACATGAAGAATATTGGAAGAAGAAAGGCTCGGAACTCCGGAGATGCTGTGCACACTGAAAAACCTGATTGACGGAAGGCGTCGGAAGAAGCGAAGAACCCGACACGCAGAAGAAGATATCGGAAAACTTTGAGAACCCGACAGGTCTGATATGTCGGAGTCTTGGCGAAACCCGACACTTGCTTTCAATGGCGGAAACAGGGGAAAACCCGGCACTTGCTGTTAATGACGGAACCTGAAGAAAACCCGGCGTCCACTGTGGATGGCGGAACTTAGGAGGTGCCCGGCACCCACTGTTGAGGTCGGAATGTTGAAAAACCCCGTCACTGCGAGCTTCCTTTGTATTTCGGACTTTTGAATCTGCAATACAAACTTCAAAATCCGGGAAACAAAAACAGAGCCTTTCCTTTGAATTTCTACATACACATCTTCCTTTCTTTTTTGTTATTCATATTCCATACATTATGCAAGTAATTGGAATTTGGAAGGAACAGCACCAATTGATAATCTCAAAAAGAAAATAAACCCTAAAAACCCAAAACCCTTTCCAAAACAATACAGAACGAAGAAGGAAGAAAAACCCTCAACAACTGGCAAGAAATTGGAAAGAAAATATACGCAGTCGATCCAGAGAAATCAAGAATAAAGAAGGAACGAAAAATACCTTCGATTCGAGACAAGTAAAATCGAAAACAAACGATCCAGTCTGGTAACGCGAGTTTGCGGGTTTTTGGAGCGGAAGAGCATGCGAAAAATCCACGAATTAAAAATATGAACGGTAAAAATGACGTGGATTTTTACGTATTTATAAGAAAATTAGTAATAAATACGCTCCAGCTCGGCACGTGCCGACTCACCAACCATTCGGCATGAACGCCACGTCAGCGTGTTGGAGGAGTCCAAAAACCCGACACGAGGAGATTTAGTGCATTTCGGGTTTCGGGCTTCGGAAAACATGGAGCACAAAACATGTTTTGGTACATGAATGTTCCGATGCATTGAACTTCCGAAAACCCGATTACTAAGGATTGAGCGGACTTCGGGAATCGGAGAACGTGGCGCATAAAACATGTTTTGGAACATGGATGTTCCGATGCTTTAGAGTTCCGAAAACCCGATTACTAAGGATTGTCTTAACACAAGGCGGGTTTCGGGTTTCGGAAGTCACGCGACACAAAGCATGTCTTAACACAAGTATGTTCCGATGCGTTGAATTTCCGAAAACCCGATTTCAAAGGATTTTTCAATACAAGGCGGGTTTCGGGTTTCGGAGGTCATAAGACATAAAGCATGTTAAAACTTATGTCAAGCTGTTAGTAACACCCGAAAACCCGATTTGCTCTAAAAGAGATCATAATGCAAAATCACTTCAAAAATTTTGTAGGGGTTATCCGATCGTTTCGTCGTGAACTCAAAACGGGGATAACAGCTGGCTCCAGTTGGGGACTTTCTTTGCAATACCAAAGGAAGAGAACTCAGAATCTCTGGTCTCGCGGACCAGGGCCTTATCCATTGGGCTACGGAGTCAAGGAGAAAACCAAAACAAAACAAAACGAAGAAAGACAGAAAACCAAAAGCAAACACACAACAAAAGCAAAATATGTACAATGCAAGAGAGCATCTTGCATTAATGGTGGAACAGCTTTAGATGTTGCCCACTGAAAGGCAACGGAAGTAATCCTCCATCCAGATACGATAGTAGGAAACTATTTTCGCCATTCAGCTGATGAATTTTGAAAGGTCCTTTCCATAAAGAATCAAATTTTCCATGCATTCCTTTTTGTTCTCTTCTTTTATCCCAAAGCAACACCAGGTCTCCAATTTGGAAGTCACGTTGCTTGGATTTTTTATCAAAAATCTTCTTCACCCTGCTCTGATGATCTGCTATACGATCAATCACCTTGATTCGCTCTTCTTCTAGCTTGGTTAGGTACATAACCCTCTTTTCGATTGAATTCTGAAAAGCTACGTCTTCAACCGCTTTCGCTAATTGCAAGGCCGGCAATTCTACTGAGATAGGAATTTCAGCATCAATCCCGTATAGCAATTGAAAAGGGGACATCCCTATGGCTCGCTTTGGAGTGATCCGGTCAGCCCACAATGCATCATACAATGCTTTGTGCCAATTCCTCTGATTTTCGTCCACTAGTTTCCTGATTATAGTAACCAGATTCTTGTTGCTGGATTCAGCTTGCCCATTTCCCTGGGGATAATAGTCAGACGAATGAGCCAAAGTAATGCCGAATCCATAGCAAAACTCAGTTAGCTCGTGTGATGAGAAATTGGAAGCATTATCCGCTATGATCTTATGAGGTACACCGAATCTGACAATTATGTTTTCCTTAAGGAATTTGCAAACAGCTTCAGAAGTTGCTTGCTTGATTGGCGCGGCCTCTACCCACTTGGTAAAATAATGCCTGTGATTAGCACATAGTTGTGTCCAGCACTGGAAGCAGGATTCAATGTTCGATAAAATCAATCCCCCATTGGCGAAAAGGTTCTTCAATCACCGAGCTTCGAGAGGAAGAGCTGCTAACTTGGGGACGACCAACAAAATCTTGACAAGCTTCACATTTAGACACCCATTCTGCTTTGAGTCCCGGAAAAGAGTAGGCCAATAATACCTAGCCCGTAAGATCTTATACGCTGTTACAGAAGACGAAAAGTGTCCTCCGCATGCTAGGCTATGAAAGGATTCTAATAACTTTTCCTGTTGTGATTTATCGACACAACGCAAGAAGATACCATCAATACCTCTCTTGTATATTGCATTATTCCACAAAAGGTATTTTGCAGATCTCAGCTTGATGGTCCTTTTCTCCTTTTGATTTAAATGCGGAGGGCATTCACCATAAGTTAGGAAGAAAGCAATGTCCGCGTACCATTCATCGGTCGTACTTACAAAAAGCACCATAGGCAGCTCTGAGGAAGTGTCTTGAATCTCTTCATACTCTGCTTCAGCATGATTCTCTGCAATCAATTGACACAGGCCTCTTCCTCGTACCAACTTGGTAGGTTTAATGTCCAAGTCATACTCCTGAACCTTAGCAATCCAAGTACCTCTTTGGCTTCCCAGCTCTTGTTGAGTTAGAATGGATTTAACAGCAGTATCAGGAACGAGAACACGAGTATGAGAATTCAGTACATAGTACCTGAAGTGTTTTACTGCTCTTACCACTGCGTAAGCATGTTTTTCAATCTGCGACATCTTCAATTCATGCTCTTTCAACGGACAGCTCATGAATGCGATAGGAGCTTCAATGCCTTCTCCATTTTCCTGCATCAGGATCGCTGACACTGTGTGGGCTGAAGCATAGCTATACATGATGAAATCTTTCTTAAAGTCTGGACATACTAGGGTCGGAGCGCAAGCAACTGCCTTTTTGATTTCTTCAAATGAAAGTTTCCCTTCTGCACTCCATCTGAATGGGACTTTGCCTTTCATCATTCCAAGAATATCCTTGGTTTTGTCAGCGAAGTCAGGTACAAATCTTCTCAAGAAATTAACTTTTCCGAAGAAAGAATGAACTCCGGTTTTACTTGTTGGTAAAGTAAGACTCTGAATGGCCTTTACCCTTTCTGGGTCAATTTTAGTTCCTTCTCTGGTCACAATATGACCCAGCAGCTTTCCTTCTGTAACCCCGAACATAGACTTCTTAGGATTCAACGAAATTCCGTGACGCCTGCATCTCTGAAGTACCTGTTCTAAATGATCATAATGATCACTTCGTTTTTTAGAAAAGACAGTCAAGTCATCCAAATACACGACTATGACCTTACCCATCAGATCTCTGAATGCTAGGTCCATAGCTCTCTGAAAAGTAGCTCCTGCGTTGATCAAGCCGAATGGCATCCTTCTATAAGCAAAGGTACCCCATGGGGTCGTGAAAGCTGTCTTGTGTTGATCTTCTGTGGTTACTTCGACTTGATTATATCCCGAAAACCCGTCGAGCATGGATAACATTTCTGATCCAGTAACAGTTTGTAGTACTTGGTCCATGATCGGCAAGGGATAATTATCCTTCAGCGAGGACTGATTCAAGTTCCGAAAGTCAACACAAATCCGGATCTCGCCATTCTTCTTTCTGACAGGAACGATGTTTGCAATCCAAGTGGAGTGATGGATTGGGAAAATAATTCTGGCATCTAACATCTTCTGAATTTCTGCCAGAATAGTCCCTGAAATCTTCGGATTGTAATGCCTTTGCTTCTGTCTATAAGGCTTCACATCAGGCTTCAGAGGAATACTGTGCTGAACATCCTTGGGCTTGAAAGATTTCAAATCTGCATAGGACCAAGCCATGACATCGATGTATTTCTTCAAAAGCAAAGTAAATCTTACCTTCTCTTCAGGAGAACAACATTTACCGATATTCACCATCCGAGGTTGATCAGATGAACCTAGATTGATTTGATCCACTTCAGAGGAAGAAGCTCCTTCAACCTGCCTTTTGTTTTGGATGAAGCGATCATGCTTGTCAAACAGACCCTCCAGAGAAACCAGACCTTTTGGTATCTTGTTGCCTTTCAGTTGGATATATTCACCATCAACCTCCTGATATGGATCTGAAATAGTTTCACGAAAGGCTGATTTCGAACCTTCAAAATACAGTTCACTGAAATTGTCAGTTTTTTCCAGGAAAGCCAACACTTGTTGATCATCATTGAAAACCTGCCAGTGAGTTGCATTATCTGGGACGCTAGGGCGGTACACAATCTCGATAGAGTATGTGTCTTGCTTGAACTGAGGATGAGGAAGAAGAAGAGATGCAGATACGGCCAAAGAATCAGCCTTGTCATTATAATCTCTTAACACTGCCTTAATAGAAAATGCATCAAAGCATTCTATACTATCCCACACTTTGTTCCTATAATGCCTCAACCGATCATTTTTTACCTGATATACACCCTTGACCTGATTAACAATCAGCTCTGCATCTCCCTGCACCTTGAGATTCCTGATTCCCTTCTGTCTGGCCAATTCTAATCCTAATAACAGGGCTTCATATTCGGCCGTGTTGTTAGTATTATCAAATTGCAACTTATAAGCTGATGGGAAAATCTCGGAGCTAGGAGATATGAGAACAACACCAGCGCCTGATCCAGAAGTCGAGCAGCTACCATCAAATTCAAGCGTCCAAATTGCATTGGGATCTTCCTCTTTCACATCTACAATAGGTATCTCTGAAGCCATGAAATAATTCCCAAAGCTAGCATCTTCGAAAAGGATCTGAGCTTTCGGATCATCTGATTTGGTCACCAAATACTTTGCCTGCGGTTCAGGATGAAGAACCTGTTGAACCCCTTTGACTGGGATCTTAGCTTTGGTCCAATCCATACTAATCTCTCCTCCGACATCTTTACAAAATCCTCTACCCAAGAGAATGCCGTAAGCTGCAGGAATGTCTGCAACCAGAATAGTCATTTTCACTCTCTTCTCAGGAAAAGCAACAAATGCAAACTGTGCGTCCTTAATTTGACCAATCAGAGGGACTTGTTTAGTTTCCATGGAATAGCACCGTCCATATGATTTAGTCAAAGTAAGCCCAAGGGCATGAGCCACTTTTGCGGGCATAACATTATCAGAGGCCCCTGAGTCAATGATACAATTGCTGAGTTTAAACCCATTTATAAGTAGAGACAAATAAAATGGTTCAATCTTTCCCGAGGAAGAAACAGAGGTCAGATTATTCTGAGGTGTAAGTTGAACAGGATTTGGAAGGAGACCTTTTGACGGTGATGGAACGGCCGCTTTACTTCTGATAAACTTGGCCAGCTTTTCAAATTGTTCGGGATTCGACTGAAGGTATTCTGCTTCCGACATTTGAATTTTTGTTCTCTTCGCATGATCAATAATGTCAAAAGCAGTGTAAGAAGGAATGATAGTAGGCTCAGTTCTAATTATATGAGCTTGTGGTGGGGTACTGGCCTTAGGAGAAGGAGAATAAGGAACAGCTGTCTTTTTAGTAACCTCTCTTTCAGTTTGTGCCGAAATAGGGGTACCCCTTTTGACTATGGATACAGGAGGTTCCTTATTCTTCTCCTTAGTATTTTCCAGAGGCTTTCTGGGAACCTGAGATTGGGACCGAGTGAAAACAGCAAATGATTGACCATCTGGCTCACATTCATCTTCATCATATTCCAAATAACCAATGCTGGAGTCGCCAGCTGACTCATCATAAGACTCATCAGCATATCCTGAAGCTTCGAAATCCTCAGGGGAATCTTGTTCTTCTGGTTCATCATCTTCTTCAATTATTTCCACTGCTGCATTAACAGGCGGAGCTTCAATTGCTAATCTCGGTTGAGCAGGAGCTAACCGTGGCCTATCTCTGGCAGGTACACCATTGTTATTAAAATTCCGCCTAGGGATATCCCGGTACGGAACATTGCTCACCTGCTGAGACACTTGCTTCTTTAAAGCAATCAAATCATTAGCCATTTTTTGAAACATAGGGTCAGTATTACCTTGAGAAGAACCTTGATTTTTGAGTTTGGGTATATCTTTCTTGATCCTTCCGGCTAAGATGAGATCATCCTCTATTTCAGTAGCCGTTGACTGAGCAGTAGCCAGATCTGGGATAACCGACCTTCGTAATAAAAAGCTTATATCAGGAGGTTGAGCATTGATGAAAAAGCACTTTTGATTTTCTAGAGTTGGTACAGCTATAACTGGAATTTTCCGGATCAGCTTATTGAACTTAGCCACGAATTCCCGCATAGGTTCATGCGATTCCTTCTTCATATGCGTAAGCTGAGCTAACAATGCATGAGAATCTTCGGCTGGTTTGAAACGTGCCTCAAACTTGGTCCGCATGGTAGCCCAATCTGGAATGCATGCATTCGGGAGGTGATAAAACCATTCAGCTGCTACTCCCTGCAATGTTTCAACGAAGAGTCGAACAGAGACATCTTCGTGGGCTACTCCGAGGACACCGCATGCAACAAAGAAAGACGCAATATGCTCATCGGGATGCTGCTTCCCATCCCCATTGAACTTGGGAATGTTCTTACGTGATCCACGTGGTAACTCATGCAATGGAGGAGTCAAAGTAAGAGGACCAATGACTGCACCCCAAGGCACAGGTTGAACCGCCATCCTTCTGAAAAGAGTGCGTACAGGGATCCGGGTATCAGACAAGAGTAGTGCACGACAAGTTGCAGATGTTTCCCGTTCTTCAGGGATCCGATTTCTCCGAACAGGTGAAGAACTTCTGGCTCGGTTAGAGACAACGCTGTTGGGAGAAAGGCTGAAATTGTGCTGTTGCAGCAACTCAAAAAGTGGATCAATTTCACCTTGAGCTCGGCGGGACCGAGTGAAGATCCTCCTGGCCAGCTTGAACTGAAAGGAGATCTTATTAAAAATAAGGCAAATATGGAGTCGCCAGACACCGAGAGGATAAGCTTTGTACTATTGATCCGTATTTCCCCAGCGGAGTCGCCAAAAACTGTTGGTTGGATATTTTGTCAAACCAAAATATGAGGTTCAACCACAGTACATGGGATTGAATCCCTCCTCAAAGACAGGTGAGGCTGCCTGTTTATTGCTAATCTAAAACACAGTAAATAATATATACAATATTCACACTAATCTAACCATTGGGGGTTGGGATGAAATCCCGAAATCCACATTCACACGATTCAAGGATATTGCTTTCGTACGTGAAATAGGTTAGAAACTATTACAGTGAAAGAAGCACGGTAGAAAAGAAATGGGAGAAACGTATTTTCTTTCGAGTAAACACAGAGCACGAAATAATCATACGAGTTTTAGATCACAGATATAGTGTCCGAGATAATTAGAAACACTGAGATTCTATGCAAAGAATAGCTTTAAGATCATGAACATAAGAACAATATCTTAAATAAGATATATTTCACAACACAAAGTCTGCAAAACAATATCAACTTCTATTCTTCAAAATGATTGAAAGAAAACACAAAGTTTTTCTCCTTTCCAATAGCCTCTTAATGCTTCAAAAATTCTCGACCCTTTAGAATGCACAAGCATCCCTTTTTTATAACAAAAGAAGCTAGAGTTTAAACAGAACAGATCCTGAAAAGTAGCATGCTAACTAGAGTTTCAGCTTTGCATGATTCTCACGCAGGAGATCAAGTCAAAGTATGAATTAAAAATAATGACAAAAGGAAATAAAAGATATGACATTCTAAAAATAGAAATGACATGGGACGTTGGAGCTCAATCCGAGTCATCATCTTTTGATTCTTCTCCTTTCTCTTCCTCCAACTGAGACTGTTTGTTCCGGAACTCCTGGAACTTCCGAATAATGCCTTGCATTTCATTTTCCTCAGGTGCAGTGGAATGATCATTCCACATTTCGCAGGTCTCATGGATATCAGCGGCACAAGTATGGGAAGTTTCTTCAATCTTTTCTTGAGCTTTTTAAGGCCTCCAACGTATGTTCAATCCTTACAAGCGACCAATGACTTCAAGGTCGAATCCATCTGAGTTCATCTTTGAATAGTCTCTTGAACTTGTTTGAAGAGATCATCTCTGATAGGGCACTTGAGTTCCCAGCCCGACACCTTTGGACAAATCTTAAGCAATTCTTCTTCCAGATCACTTTTCCCATCGATCAATTTATCTCTTGATTCTCTCAACTTGCTGCAGGCTTCGTTGAGGATCTTTACTCTGAACTTGATGGCCTTGATCAGCTGAAAGTGTTTATCTGTATGTGGAAGAACGCCTTCTTCTACCAAGAGATGTGCTGGTATTTGCTTTAGCACTTGGAGAGCTTCACAAGTCAAATCAAGCTGTCCAAGTTCTTCAGTGAATTCCTCATCCATCTTCTCTCCTTCCTTCTGAATCTCTGCCAAGGACTGATGAACTTTCACCACGTCTTGAATTACTTCCTTCCCTCGTTGGAGCAACTTTTGGATCCACTCATCAACCACCCTTCCCTTTTTAGCGATCTTCTCAATCGTAGGCACCGATGAGAAATCGAATCCGGCAGAAGCGAAGCCAGATGGTATGGATTCCAGGGGTGTTGAGAGTTTAATCAAAACCTCATCATTGCTCCACTTTTTCCTTAAACTCATCTCTGTGACCTTTGTTTCTTTCAACTTTTGGCACAGCACGTCTATGGAAGCCCGTGCATCTTGTTGCGCTCCTTCTATTGTTACTTTCCCTAGAGCCACCTTGGTGATCTGATAATCAGCAGTTGTTACATCATCCCTAGTTTTGTCAGCTGAGGAGTGGCAATCTCTGCGAACTTATCTCCTGAAGCATCTACCAAAACTCTTGAAACTGTTTTGGGTTTCTTGGCTGATCTCGCAGTAGAAGCCTTGAGTGAGCTGAAATCAAAGGCTGGTAGGGGTACAATCACTTTCCTCTTCCTCGGAGTTTGTTCGAGTAGCCATTGTGGTGTATCAGAGGAAACTGCCAATGTTGTAGTAGCTGGTATTCTACTCTCAAGGGGAGCAGATTCTACTATTGGAGGGGGAACAGCAGTCAACGTGGTAGTAGGTGCAATGAATAAAGGCACAGGTTGTGGGGGAGTGTTGGTGATCACTTGGGTTCCAGTAGAAAGGGGTGAGAGCCCAGAGAAAATATTGGCCATGCTTGAAGAAGTGGATGGGGAATGAGGAGGCTGAAGTGGTTGTTGAGGGGGAGGCACAGATTCAGTCTCCAAAGCCTTGACTGCCAGAGATAAGGTCTCTTCAGTTGAGCAATCAGCAAATGGTGAAGTCAAGGGCTGACTTCCTCCTTCTTCCAAATTAATTTCTCCTATTTCTGGTGGTGTTGGTGATTCTGGCACATCCACCGTTTGAGTTGGAGAGACAATTGAAGAGATTTGTCTTTCTTTCCTCTTCTTGGGAATCTTGATTTTTATAGACCCCCCAGTAGATTCCTTGTCCTTCTTCTTTTTGGAGGGCCCCGCCTCAGGAGCAGCCAATTTTGGAAACTTGTCATCTTTAAAATTCATGCCCCAAGAAGAGAGCCATTTCTTTGTACGAGCCAGAATTAGGGCTGACCTATCGGTGATAGAGGATTTTTCGCTAGCCGACCAATCAATAGGCGGGAAAACGTATCGATCTTCATTAAGCCCATCATAGGACATATCTAACACACTTTCATTGTCCCTTATACCATCTGGCAAATCAGAAATCTCTAGCGTCTGAATCTCATCAATAGTTAATCTGCTATGATCTTTTCTGCGAACCGCAACTTCGTTACGCAGATCCACCCAGATATCCTCAATGTCGGGCCTGTGCAGATGTAGGGCTCCATAAGTTCTCAGTACTCCTCGGATGTCAAAACCATCCCGAGACTTCATATGCTTCTTTAATTTCTCCTGGAGTTCACATTCGACATTTTTAGCTTTTTGCATTTGTTGAGCAAGTATATCTCCCAATAGAAATTGGGAAGGATACATTTACCTTATCTTTTGCTCTGTTGGAACTTGTGGAAATCCAATAACTGTCTGACCAATTCTATTAGTATCAATCTATCGCCGGGATAACGAGGCGAGACGGAAAGGTTCTCGGAGTACATGACCGTTCGAAGGTAGGTAAACTTCTTGAACTGTAAGAAGATACATCCCCACTTAGATACTTCAGCCCATGCCTCGTCCGAGACCCTTGTCTTTCTCAGCCCTGGATTGAGCTGGCAGATGTTTTCATAGAAAAAGGCGTCATTTACCCTCCTAAAGTGATCCTTGGACCCCTTCTTCGTTATTTGAGGATAATACTTATAAGATTTGGATTTGTGGTTCTACTTCCTTTAGTCTCCAACCCTGGATAACTCCTCATCCCAGCTGCTGCATAGGCCACATATGAGAACATATAAAACTTTCCGGTTGACAGGACCGTCGTCATCTGGGAATCAATTTCATCACTGATCAGGGTTCCCCAGTCAATCCCTTGCTTGTTCTTCCTAATGGTGACCATAAATTGGTACATCCATCCATGAAATAAATTTGATTCTGGCAAGCCAAACACCCGGCTCAGTAGGGTGATAATATCGTTGATTTCTTGGATGAAATCCGATCTAGGGATAGTTCTTGGAAATCTAGATATTACTGGTTTTGCCTTAACCAAGAACTTCTTATTAACATCCTTAATGCAATTCTCCTAGTTACTGTCCCAGGCCTTCTGAGCCAATTTCATGTCTAGGGCTCCATACTCTTCAAAATTTGGTAGTTTCAGGAGATCATCCAAATAAGCCCCATCTAGTTTGATAACTACTTCACCAGCCTGATTCCTTACGGACCGAGAAGCCGAGTCGTAGCTGGATGCACACGCCAAAACAAGCTCTGGACATTGGGCAGACATGGGGAAGCCCGCTGCAAGGGCAAGCCACTATTAGCTAAAGCCACCATCCATGGGGTTTGAGAAGAACTCTTCACCCTGTTCCAAAAATCGTCCATATCTATGTTGCCCATCTCAGTATCCCTGATATCATAATTACAGTCGATATATGACGGGGATTCTGGTTTCTTAAATTTGTATTTCATCTGCTAGATTTTTCGGCCTTCTCCTGTGCTGAACCAGGATCCGACATGAAGAATATTGGAAGAAGAAAGGCTCGGAACTCCGGAGATGCTGTGCACACTGAAAAACCTGATTGACGGAAGGCGTCGGAAGAAGCGAAGAACCCGACACGCAGAAGAAGATATCGGAAAACTTTGAGAACCCGACAGGTCTGATATGTCGGAGTCTTGGCGAAACCCGACACTTGCTTTCAATGGCGGAAACAGGGGAAAACCCGGCAACCACTGTTAATGACGGAACCTGAAGAAAACCCGGCGTCCACTGTTGATGGCGGAACTTAGGGAGGTGCCCGGCACCCACTGTTGAGGTCGGAATGTTGAAAAACCCCGTCACTGCGAGCTTCCTTTGTATTTCGGACTTTTGAATCTGCAATACAAACTTCAAAATCTGGGAAACAAAAACAGAGCCTTTCCTTTGAATTTCTACATACACATCTTCCTTTCTTTTTTGTTATTCATATTCCATACATTATGCAAGTAATTGGAATTTGGAAGGAACAGCACCAATTGATAATCTCAAAAAGAAAATAAACCCTAAAAACCCAAAACCCTTTCCAAAACAATACAGAACGAAGAAGGAAGAAAAACCCTCAACAACTGGCAAGAAATTGGAAAGAAAATATACGCAGTCGATCCAGAGAAATCAAGAATAAAGAAGGAACGAAAAATACCTTCGATTCGAGACAAGTAAAATCGAAAACAAACGATCCAGTCTGGTAACGCGAGTTTGCGGGTTTTGGAGCGGAAGAGCATGCGAAAAATCCACGAATTAAAAATATGAACGGTAAAAATGACGTGGATTTTTACGTATTTATAAGAAAATTAGTAATAAATACGCTCCAGCTCGGCACGTGCCGACTCACCAACCATTCGGCATGAACGCCACGTCAGCGTGTTGGAGGAGTCCAAAAACCCGACACGAGGAGATTTAGTGCATTTCGGGTTTCGGGCTTCGGAAAACATGGAGCACAAAACATGTTTTGGTACATGAATGTTCCGATGCATTGAACTTCCGAAAACCCGATTACTAAGGATTGAGCGGACTTCGGGAATCGGAGAACGTGGCGCATAAAACATGTTTTGGAACATGGATGTTCCGATGCTTTAGAGTTCCGAAAACCCGATTACTAAGGATTGTCTTAACACAAGGCGGGTTTCGGGTTTCGGAAGTCACGCGACACAAAGCATGTCTTAACACAAGTATGTTCCGATGCGTTGAATTTCCGAAAACCCGATTTCAAAGGATTTTTCAATACAAGGCGGGTTTCGGGTTTCGGAGGTCATAAGACATAAAGCATGTTAAAACTTATGTCAAGCTGTTAGTAACACCCGAAAACCCGATTTGCTCTAAAGAGATCATAATGCAAAAAAGGGAACTTTATAAGGATGAGGCATGGAAGATTCATGATGGAATGGAGGAATAGGAAGTGAAGGAAAGGAATTCTCAGCATGTGTTGATGGTGAAAAGCTTGGAATTTGAGGTTTATTTGAAATGACATTGAATAGGAAATGGAAGAGAACACGACATGGTAGTGTAGGGATCACCCATTGACAATATTGCATTACATCAAACTCATAGGCCTCTATTTCTTTAATCCAACCCTCAAGATGAGGCAATATTTCAGTCATAAAAGCAATCTTTTCCTGCAAGTTGTAAAAACTTGGCATATGGCCAACCTATGGACATGCTTACCGGAGGCCATTCACGAATGTCCTCATTTGAGTTGTGGCTCTAGATTGCACCATGCTTACCTCCAGTTTCTGCATTTTAAGTTGCAACTTTACATATTCATATGTAGGATAGCCTCCATCATCTGCATATTTCTGCTCTTGAAAAGTTGCATAGTTAGGTGGAAAACCAAACTGATCATGACTTTTCTTGGAGGGATATGCATGTTGTTGATTATCATCATAAAATGGAGCTGGAGGTGGGTTAAAGTAGTTTGAAGATGGAAAGTGTTGTTGTTGTTACAAGTGGGAGTCCCACTATGGAAATGAAGCCATGATTGCACAACTTCATGAATGGGAGAAAAAATCGAAAGCTAAGGAAGAAAACTAGATGAAAATGGGTAAAATGAAGGTCTACAACATAGAGAGTAGGGTACTTAGACCAATGGAGTCGTGAGTTGCACTTGGGTATACCTCCTAAGGCTGAAATTTCACAAAGAGCACAACAAATTAATGAAATGAAGTTAACAGAACTACACACACCTAAGAAAGATGTGCCTCTTGTCCCACCGGACATAGCAAAAATTATTTTCACCAAATCACTGCACCCCTCAAAAGGCCTAAAAGTGAACATGACATTTGGTATGATTGGGACACATGGATTCACCTCTCAAGCTGTGGGACTTGGGCTCGAGGTGAACCTCCAGAGAAGGCCAAATTCCTCTTCCTAAACTAAGCACTACACTACTCCTAATGCAATAAAAATGGCTAACTAGACCTATGCTAACATTTTAAGGGATTAGGGAGAGAGATTTGTAAGGAAATAAAAATTTTACTAGAGGTGGTGATGCACCAAGAAAGGGTGTTGCTAGACAAAATTTTGGCTTTCCAATGAAGAGAGATGATCATGGGGAATAATGAACATGCATTACAAACCCAATTTACATATAGTACTTCACTCCTTGATAAGCACAATTAACTCCAAAACTTGCAAAAGAAACCCTAGTTGCACAGTTCACCTGCAAACATGAGAGAGGAAAATAGAAGAGAAAAATCATGAAAGGACATATAACTGATCACAAAACATAATTTCCATTACTTCAAGAACTTGCACAGTGCATCATTACATCAAGGAAAAGGCATAGGCTGCCATTACAATTTGAGAAGAAAGGCTTGAGATCCTACAAATTCATAGCATCTCAGCTTGTGAAGAGAGGGGAAGCTTGGAAAGTGTCTAACTTGTCCAACTTGTATGACATGTTAGGAACCTTTTGGAATGAGCTTCCAACTTACATTTATAGAAGAAAATTTGGAGAGAGGAGAGAAGGAGTCAAATATTCCCTTCAAGGTGCGTTGTGTATCACTAACCGATTCCATCACCACCAGCTCCTGAGAAAATTTGAGCTCCTCAAACAAGATTTGACTAATCTTCTAAGCGAGCTTAAAATAAGCGAGCTCCATCTTAATAGTGGCCAAATCCTTAGTGAATATTCTCATATCCACATTGGGACCCATTGAATTGTCCACGTGGAGGCTCGTTTGTAACTAAACCGATCTCACTTTGAGAATCGAGCTCGCCATAAACTTCACATAAGCTCATGTAGAATTGATTTATCATCCTCCAAGCTCTCACAGAGAATTGATTCACCTTAAGAGATCTCTTTCGAGCTTCATGTGAGCTTCCCTCTTTGTTGAACCGATGAGATATCCTAGCGACTAGAAGCTTCACTCCCAATGAGCTATGTGCAAATCCAAATTCACGTGTCGATCTAGTCTTATTCCTTGTCGACTCAATTGCTCATGCAGAGCTACCTTCCTCTCCAACTCAATGAATTTCTCATGTCTGCATGGCTCACCCGAGTTCCACGTTGATGTTATCAACCTCCATTCTTGTTTGTAACTCATTGACGCAGCTTATTGAGTTATATATGCTTTATCTTGGCACCTTTGCGTATGTAGCTCACAACATGGTTGTATGAGCCCCCAGAGTGCTTGCACCACTAAATAACTCTTCACTGAGCCTTGTTATTCTTATCAGGTTCCATTCCCTCCAAATTGGTGAGCTTCACATGAGTTTTACGCTCGAGTTCACACGAATCGAGCATAGTTTCCCTCAATTGAATGTAAAATCAAGCTCCATCTTTAATGACTCACCACGCTGCAGTGTCTTAACTATGTATAGAGCTGGTCTAACACTCCACCAGTTGAGTCAGCTCGAAATCGAGCCAACGATGATCTCAAATGACTCGAGCTTTACCCTTCTTTCCCTTGCCTTGGGTGGTTTACACGGTTCTAACTTGGTCACAGAGTTGTCTTTCTCACCAACTTTGTGGGCATAGTTTTGCATCGAGATTTCAATCCGTGTCCCACGGCTGGGATAGGTTTCATTCTATGATCGTCCTTGATTCATTTACTCATGCTCTTCAAGTCAAACTAAAGGCTCCACGTGTCAACCCACAGGCTATGTGCATGGTTGACTCATGGGTCCCACTGTCACCTCACCTTCTCGGCTCCACAAGCCCAAAATTATCCCATGTAAGTCTCCTAGCGATGCCTTCCCAGCCGAGCTATGTTAATTCAGCCACTTTGTGATCTCAACATTATGAGTTACTTCGTATTATCACGGTGACTCTGAACTTCATTCATCATGGAACATCCGAACCCGATATCATTCTTTCTTATGCATGGACAAAGATCCCTCTTTCACCTTACTCGAAGACCATCTCATCACTGATACATCGAGATCTAAAATGAGCAATTTTCTTTTACTCCATGATCGAGTCAAGATCTTTTCATCGAACCACCCGCGTCTGCCGACTTGGCGGCTGATCTTAACACCAAGTTCTACAAACTTGTTCCCATGAACTTACCATCTTGTTAACCCATTTTAATCAGTCACAGAGCATCAACCTTTATCCAGATGCATCGAGTGACTTCCCATTTGAGTATAGCCCTCCACTTTGGCCAAGTGTCCCACATTACACATGGCTTTGGTCCATTGACCACTCCAGCGTGCTCAAAAAATCCCATGAACCCTAGCTCATAGTGGTTGACTCAAACCTCCCCATAACTTAGTGATCAACTCGGACTTGAAACTACACCTTCAAGCTCAATCACTTCGCATCTTCCGATTCCCAAAAACCCAAAAATATGAATTTCAGATTTTCGGGCCATAACGTTTCCCCCAAATTTTCCAAGCACTAGGGTAAGTTCGAAAAAAATATTCTTAAAACCCGAAAGGGAGTTATGTCCAAAATTATCTTCCAAAAACCGAAATGCCACAAACACTATCATCTTTGTTTAATGTTTCACGAGCTCATTGTAACTTGGTTTTCAATCCAATATTTCGGTGACTATTTTATTTAGAGAAATAAATCCTCCAACACCTAGTTGATCTGTGTCAAAATCAATTGACCTTTGTGATCTACTTAGATTGGTATCCTTTACATCTCCATAACTCAACATATCTCCGAGATCCTTATCAAACCATTCTCGATTCATCTACAAATCGGCCTATGTAGAGTTTTCATCCATCTAAAGTTTTCATGCATGGCTATGAAATCCCAAAATGGCTCTTCAAAATCCATTCCAAGGCTATGTTTGAGTCCCAAATTTTGAGTCCCAGAGAATCACCTCCTAAGGCGCAGAGATCTTCTGTGATCACTACGTGACCATAAGTCAAAATATTCACCGCTCGATCCATGCTCTTCATTATTTTACTAACAATGATTTGGGAAAGTGACTCACGATACGGAAAAATTTAGATTTCATCTTGCTTGTCCAAGATCCAACAACACCTCAACGAGCTCTCGAGACCTGTCCGTTTAAATTCCAAAACTTCCGAACAACACTCCATCTTCGTTTCAAAGAGTTGAGGAGGATATCATCCCCAAATTCCAAAATGGCTCCAATGATTTCATCGAGCTCTACAACTTGGCTCAACACCAAGTTCACCTCCATATGTATGTGGCCTCATCTCGGAACAATGACTTAGTCGATACTTCCTACACTCTTTACTTAACACTGAGCTTGTTAGAACGACCTTATTTGTGTGACCATGATGACTCGGCCCTAAAACTATGAGTTCTAGCTCATGTTTCTGTGGTTATCAATTCAGCCTATCTTTCTATTAGCTGATACATTAGGCCAGAGAGTTGTCCACTGCCAAGTCCTCAAAAATTCTCATTGAAATTATCTTCCCCGAGGTAACCTAGAGGTATGTATTGGGCTCTTCACAATCTTTGAGGCATTCTCTGTGAATTCCCACCATGATTCAAGCCACTGCCAAATTGAATTCCTCTTTGTATTTCATTTCCATGCCGAGCCAACATGAATCTAACTCATCTAAGCACCGAGATTCTTGTGTGATATTGAAATTTCTTCGACTCAAACGAGCCTCCTCCTGAACAAGTTATTAAGCTTCTGAGCTCATCACCATGCTATATTGACTCACCTATATGAACCTAATTTGTCATTTCCATGATTAACTTTCTTGTAATGCTTCCACACGCATAGCTCACTCTGATCTCTCGATTGACTTAGCCCATGTGAAATACCACTCGCATGCATTGAATCTCCACTCTGCTTTATAGCAGATTTTCTTACCTTAGCCGAGTCAACTCCTAAACACCCGAGCTACTTGATCCATTTACCGGCTATGGTGAGCTCTACATTCTCATTCAAAATAATCACCCACCTACTATTAAATTTGACCAAGGTGTTTTCCATGATGTCATTTAGACCTGATCCCTAATCTCCCCACTCGTTATGAGCTTATGACCTTTCACTTACATCATTTAGCTCAACAGATCTGGGCTCATGATATTTCCATTTGTACCAATCCAAATGAGTTGAAGATGTGGATTCTACTCACAAAATTTTACCTTCATGACTGAGAGCACAAGTATTTCACCGATTTATTGACTAACTCGATTTACAATAGGGTCACCTTAGCTCACCGAGAAACTCATGCTCATTGACCCTCTAAGCCTAATTTTGAGACAAGTTTCAACTATCTTAGGATTTTCCCTTAAACCAGGGAGTGATTGAAGCACAACAAGGCTTATCAAACATAATTTATCAATTTGATCACTTTCTTTCCCTTGTTGAATGAAAGTGGGCCCACAGATCATCAATTTCCTCATTCTGAGTGAAACTTGAGCTTCCAGGACCATGGGAAAGATAAGAACAGTCCAAGATGATCTTAAACATCTCTTAAAGCTTAAATTTATCTTGATAACCCCAAAATCTTTATGGAACAATTTTTGGTTTTAGGGTATTATCCTATTGTCCATTTTTTCCGGGGGACAAAAATTGACAACAAGTACGATAGAAAATGGTTTGATGGAAGTCTACCCATACGAACCCATGCATATAAAGTAAGCACATTAACTTTCGTGTACTGTTTGATCAAGATATTACTCAAAATTCATCCATCCACAACAGCATTCGGAGTGATCTCTTTGTCATAATCCAAACTATGTGGAGGGATATTAGCATGCAAAATCTATCATTCATTCTTAAGACCAGCACATGGAGTGTTTTCCTTTAGCTTGACTCCTAGTAATAGAATAAATTTCTCTTGATGTAGCATCTTAAATACTTCCTTCATATCATTGACATCTGGTGGATAATGTTAGTTACCTTCTTCTATTCCAACTATCACATTTTTTCCTTTATGCATTGTATCTCACCCTATAGATCTCTAAGTACCTCCATGGTTTCTTGGTAAACCTCCTTCTGATGTGTAGGGTCTGGATACTTTGCATGTAGAACCTCCTCCTTAGTAATGGTAGGCTTATATTGCTGACATCTCTCTAGCGTGTGCAACTTGACACATGTAGTAATATTCACAGGTACCATCTCAGGATCTGGTGCTAACTTCGGCATCCATTGGTTTTCCATGCCACGTTGTATTATAAGCACCCTCATTCCCTTATTCTCCTATTTATGCTTCTTGCTAATATGTTCATATAAATTTGGGAACTCTTCATAGTTATGATTGTTTCTGCAAAAAGAACAAGTAATGTTCAGAGGACATTTGTGCTGTAGTGGTCGGTAGATGCGCACGTATAACATGCCCCATGAGGAAACTCACCTCATCCACCACCATAGCCTCATCCCTTGAATCCACCAAGATAGCCTCGACCTCTGCCATTGCCTCCCTCAAAATTCCCTTCATTCTAATCATAGCACCCTTGAGTGTGACCGTGATCATGTTTCTCCCTTTTGGCCTTATATTTATTTGCATGACTCTAGTCATCGTACTCTAATATCAATGGCATCATGGATCTTATCAAACAACCTACAATATTCGGTATTACGAGTTGTGGACGAGTAAATTTTGCGGTAGCACGACATGTTCTTCCTTATCGCTCATTGCAACAATGGGTAGTGGCTTGCATCATGATCTAGATGACATATCTCACAACCCAGTAGTATGGAGCACACTAGTATAAGGGGATAATTATCCTTAGTATGCCCCTATACTTCACAATCTATGCACCAAATTTTTTTGTGCGTCTCATGCACTGCTTGAGTTGGTTGATAATTTCTCTAACTATTTTTCCATTGCTAAAATCTGAGCTTCCATGAATGGACTTACTCCAGATTATGTCATGCTTAGAGTACCTCGTGAGTAGATTTTCTTCAAGTGCCTCACTCGAGATCTGTATAAGTCTTATGTGTGAGTGCCCTCCTAAATGGTGTGATCAAGCCTCCGATGAACCACTGTGCATGTTGACTAGCATGGATATCATAAGAAAGTTTAGACATAAGTGTTTTGAAATGAGCATCATATTCTCGAACACTCTCAGTAGTGCCCTACTTGATATCCTTGAGCATGCTTATAATTTTCTACTCAAACTTAGGGATATAAAATTCCTTAAGGAAAGCATCTTGCAATGTCATATAATCCACACAATTTTGATGAGGTCAAAAAATTTGTACCGATTGTGCATGTGTCCTGCGATGTAGTTCTTGGCCCTGACTTGCCTTGTGCTCTGGAGTTGTAATTCCTTTTACGCATCACAATATCTCACACATATGGGCATCCTCAACATCATCTTCTATTCCCCTATATTTTGGGAGATATAGTGACATATCCATGTAAATATTTTGGATTGGTGAGGACCATGCCCACCGGATCCGAACCTCTACGTTAACTCCACCTCCAAATCCACTAGATTTGTCATATCCCAAGCCATATGTGCCTCTTGATCCTCCACCTATAATAGGACTTGAATGATAGGATCACAATGCCTTGTGTCCCAACAGTGGTGCTAAATTGAACTCCAACACTCTGTGAAGTGGTACTACCCCCAGATGTGAGTCCAAATTTTTGTACGCCTATGTTATGCGCCCGATGACATGTTTAAAAAGGTACCCGCAAATAACAAGGAATATGTCTGACCAGCCATAGATGTACTTGTTATTTGATTTACTCTTGAACCTGTTAATAATTCAACTTTACCTCTTGCTACTCTATTGCCCAAAATTACTTCTTGACTATTGAATGTACTAGAAACTAGAAAACCAAGCGTGAGGGTTAGGTTTCTAGGTAGGTTCATATGTGCACCTATGGCCCATGTTTTCTTTGTTGGCACGCTCTCATAAGAGGTTGATGAGGGTTCCCTATCATGCTTTCCCAAATGGGGTCTTGATATTCTAGCTCCACGTCCTTTGCATGAGCTCCAAATCCTTCATGAGCCATATCTTTCCATAACACCATCCATTCTACAACCTCACGTTTCTTCTCTAAATACCTCTTGCATGCCTCATTTAAATTAATCCACCTTTCTTCTATTTTCCTTTACATTGCTAGGTCCATCATCTTACATCACACCTAGTCCTACCATGCGTGTGGTGGAGTTTAGCTAGCCATTGGCTTCTCTTCCAAATTCAGGGTTATTATCAAGATGTTGATCACCGGTGGAATTCCATGCGAGATATGGTCCCCTAAGATGACGTAAAAATTGAAACTCAACTACCTCTGGACAAGAGTAAGTGGAAATTGAGTACTCAAAATATAGTTATTCAGAACATCATGGAACCAAGTATCCACAGTGCGCATCCAAATTAGATCAACATTATAGTGAGCCTTAAATTCTTCTTACGTCCAGACACAGTGTGTGAAACCTCCAATTTCTTTTAGATGCATAATCAACAAGCCGATTGTATAGTTCTACGGGAAAGATAGTAAAGAAGCTCTCATATAAGTAGTCATACAAATTCTACTCAACCCACATACATGCGTAAAACACAAATGCAGTGTTGAATCTCCGAGCGTATTCTTCTTCCGGATCTATTATCCACTCCTTAACACTTTCTACGGTCCATTTGGTATGTCTTCATCGCACAACATAATGAAAAGCAGGATGAGAAAGAGATCTGGAAGCAGAAACCAATGATGTAGGCTATAATTCATTATTAATGACCCAAGCATCTTTGCACAAGACCTCGACCTTAGGCGAGCGCTCACCCAAAGCATGCATAGGCACCGGGGCCCTCTTTATATATGCTTTTTCATAATGTTAGCATGATTATGCATATATATATATATATATATATATATATATATATATATATATATATATATATATATATATACTCAGATTCATGATTAATCATAAACATTCCATAGTGCACAAACCAGATCTAGATCTTAGAAAACATGGTAGATGAACTAAAAAATGACTATAATAAGATTTACCATTCAAGAATTAGATTCAGTCATGTTAAACACCATTATCTAGCCAATATATTCTATTGCATTAGATTATATAAAACAAAGAAGATTCTTACATCATAGAAGTATCTCCATGAGTCATGTGCACGTCAAAACCAGCGGCACAACTCTACAATAATTTGCACTTACATCTATATCAAACTGTGTAAATCAATACATATTTATAGGGGTGGGGAATTACCCTTCACCACCTATGCACTTTCTCAAAATAGTTCACATCTTTAATAATAGCCATGCACCTTTGGGGATGCAAAACCATGCAAGCACTCTAATAATAGATTTCATATAGTTAACTCCGAGTAGAAATCCTGTTATTAGCCTAACCTATGCATGGCGCTCAGCCGATGCTTGTTCCCAAAATAACATTACATGAGTTGCAATTCTTCCTATCTTTGTGTGCTTAGCACATTATCTCTAAAAATATCCTTACAACAGAAATAGTTGAGTCATGATCTTGGGTGCTTGACCCTATGTAGCATCGCATGCTCTTTGGCGCCCTACATTCACGTGCCCAACACGTAGGCTATTTTTTCTGTTCAACAAATTGTCTCAAGTCATTGTTGACCCTATCTAATTTACTCTTCTTGACCTTAATTTATCATTATTTGCATTGTCAGATCATTTATCTACCATATATCTACATTTTTACTTTGCTTATTCCTTGTATGTTATCTATCTTTCATTTTCAAGCAATCTTTCTAAGTAAAATGGGTTGACATCCTTCCTAGGAAGTTCATCACTTCTTGGGACTGAATTTGTCATGCTAACCCACCATATAATCTACTAATATTTTTCTTGTCAGTTGTCCTTTGTGTTGTGCATGTCTTACAGCTTACTACATAAAGGATTTGTGCACCCATATCTCATCATCCATCACCATCACACATCGAAGGTAGCCTTAAATCCTCCCATATTTGGAGTATCTTGTTTTCTTACATACCATTTCATTAACTTAGAACAAGAGCAGAAAACTAAATCAAACACCATCGTCATTTATTCCTTCTACAAACCATTCAAAATTGAAGTTCCTCATACGGTTTGGTGTTATTCTCGTGTAGTTCCACTTTGAAAATAAATGATGAAATTGACCCAATAGTCATCAATATGAGGAATTGATGTAAACCTCATAGGAGGAAATTCTCAAGATTCTTCCTATTATCAAATTCAATTTGAGATATATAGGAATTCAAATTGAAAGCTATGAAGGAGGTTTGATGTTAGTTTCATCTATGATAATTTTGCATGAGTAAATTCTCGGGAGATGGGATAGGATACACCTTTCTTATTTGCAATTTTTCACCTCTTTGTGAACTTGGGATAACTTCTTGGCACTTACATAACTCAATCATGATGATCTTATCACATGAGTTCCTTGGTAACCTACAAGATGCAAGATCAAACCCTCCAACTCTTATGTAGATGAAGGTGGGAAACTGAATGAAATAGCTTACATGTTTATCTATCAACCTTGACTACTTGAGATGAAATCCTTTACTCGAGTATTTCCTTTGACTAACCTTATGGCATAAATGGTGAATGTGTCATTCACCCTAGAGAAGTGTCAGCTACTTTCCCGATATGTGAGTTGTAGGCATTTTTCATAGGATGGTGACTTTTGTGGAACATTAGGTGCATTGGAGAGACCTCGGAAAGGCCTTGTGTATGCGAGGGAATACACCAGATAGGAATTCATGGTGAACTTCTTGGAGGTAGGAAACTATAACATTTGTTTATGAATGTTATTACTTATGATATTCCCTAATCAATCATTTGATCTCCTTTTGTGACCACCAAAATGAATTAGGTCATCCAGTCTTGGAATTCCTTTGTGGTTTCTTCCCCCATCACCCTATTTAGTAGGAAAATTGCATCAAAGTATGCTTCATGAAATTCACTTTGAGACCAAGTTTTAGGAATCAAGAGGGTTTCCTTCCTTGTTTAAGCCACAAACCAAGCTGACCAAGCCCTACAAGTATGAGTCTTTTCTTTCACATTCATGTGAGGAAAATCTTGTCCAAAATAATCCCCTTAGTTATTTTGGGAAACTTATAGTTTTAGTATTTTTGGCATCATTGTTTGAGGTTAGACACGCTCTACCGATCTTATCTTTTGGTGCGGTTTGATGGTGGCATTTTTTTGCACAATCCTTGTACTTTCCTTGATTCTCCATCCCCTCGCATTATTTTGCACATGTTACCTTCATATGTGCATTCCTACATTCCCACTTGTAAATTTTTCCCTTTGCATGTTTTCCTTTGTCTCACTTTTGTGTCTTGACTTACGTGCTTACTTTGAGAAAATCTCGGGCTTCCTTACATCCTTCCAAGTCTCCTACATACTACTTGTGTGCATGTCTTTTCCTCCCAAGTACCGCGTACTCCCTCATGTGTGTTCTTGGACCTTCCTCACGCACTTTATTTTTCTAGCACGTTCTTCCTTGTGTGTTTTCCCTTTTCTTCTTGGCATGCTTGCACGCATGCCATTTCCCTCAAGCTCTCACATTTTTCCTTTGTATGCCTTCAAAGCTCCTTTGCACATTTACATATTTTGGAAATATGCACCCCTTTCCCAAGCCTCGTGCATTCCCTCGTGTGTTCTTGTGGTCTTTCTCCACATCCTTGCTTCCATTTTTAATATTTCTCTTCTACCTCAATATTTCATGCATGCACTTCAAGATTAAACCCCCGCCCCGATCTAAATGTGACATGTTTCAAAATCTGGGATTTGGAACTTAATTTGTATATTTGCGACTATGAATTGTAGGTTGCCAATTGTGACCAGATCCTCATAGAAAATGAAAACATTACATGTGGGAGAAAATAAGTAATTTTAATTAACCTTAAAATCCTCACAACTAATCACAAGATGCCACGTGTCAGTCGTGTCCTCCTGTGTTGGAAACTAGGACACTCAGAGGGAGGTGAATCATTGTCTAATCAAACTTTTAAAAGAATTTTCATTTCCTTACTCTTGTTATGAAAATCATAAAAAACAACACACAAGAAAATTACAGGAGAATGTACACTGAAACACTTGATTTAATGTGGGAAACCCAAACTGGAAAAAAATCCATTGAAACCATGAACTATGCTTAGGAAAGAAATTCCCTTTAAATGTTACATGATTTCATGGTTGAGATTCTACTCAACCTAGAGCTACAACTCCTAAGTTTGACCAAGTTGCTACTCAGTCTGGAGGCTACAACCCTCTGTAATTTAACTAGCTATAACTAATCTTTAGTAAGCTACTACTTACAAGGAGGATACAACCCCTATATGTTAAACTGTAACTTATACTTGATCTGTGTTTTTGTCACACTTTTTTATTTTCTTACATAGATGATAATGACCTCTATATTTGCACACTTTGCTTTACTCAAAATTTTCTACTCGGTTTTTCCCCAAACCACTATTCTTCTTGGTTCCCTTCTCAAAAAATGCTCTCAGTTATGCAAGCCTACTTTCACACTTACAATCACTTTATGAAACTCCTTATAGTTATACTTTAATGCCTCTCATTCACCTATGTTTGTTGTTGTATTCAACTCAATGTCGATGCATGGATCTCATGTACGTATGACATTGTCATGATATGCCTTGTTTTCATAATCTATTAAAACAATATACATTCATCATTATAGCCTTTACAACCATTGTCAAGTAAGTTCTATTTATATACATTTTTCAGACTCTTCAAAAGCATATCAAGTCTCTATGTAGACCTCAAGACAAGTTTCATACATGCAAACAACTTCTTCAAAATTCAAGATCATTCAACATGGAGCATTATCTCGGTTTTACATCATATGTCAATCTCACCTTTGTGTTAAGAAATCAGTATTTGAACACTTTGTATCAATCCTCATTTCTACTCTTTGAAGCTTGTACATAGTCCTATGTATCAAGAACTCATTAGACACTCCTTCCTCATAAATGTTTGCATTTCATACTTAGATTCTTCATTGACTACCACCCCTTCATCTTTTCAAGCTCTAACTATATTTCTATTAGTTGCTTATCACTTTTTTATATCTCTTGCTTCACTTTCTATATCTCCGATATCACTCCCCTTATGTATTTGTTATAACCATTATATATCTCATTCATCAACTGAACTTATATGCCTCTCATTATCATTAGGATTTTATCTCTTTTAAATGTGTCTCATGGTTTCATTTCTTCATCCCAGACATCTAATTGGTCTTCAAAAAGTTATATATAAAAAACATTCAAACTTTTGAGTTCTAAACCTCCTATAACTTCTCATTGCGTGTTCAACTTCCACACACTCTTATTCAAGCTCAAATTCAAAATTGTCTCTTCATATTTTCCTTTGTAACTTCAAAATCCTTTTCCTTATTTACCTTGCTTGATAAAGACAAAATGTCTCTCCATCTTGATTCGAGTCAAGAGAGAGGCGAAACCTCTGTAACTTCCACGATTTATTGGACTTCTTCAAACTTCAAAAACTTTGAACAATTTTATTTAGGACCATTCATATTCTCAATAAGTTTTGACCCTTCTTATTACATAATTTTGAGCTCTTTATGCATTCTATATTGACATTCTTTTAAAACATATGTACCTTGTATAACCATGGTTTTTTAGGATACTTTTCAAAAATTTGAGACTATGGAATGTTTCCTTGATGCACAAACTATCCACATACTCTTGATCAATCCTTCCTTTGAAGAAAAAATTCCTTTCATAGTTCATGCATGGTGAAAAATAGGAAAATTGTGTTAATTATTCATTACTATCACACAATTTTACAATTTGAACTCAAGACCAACATAAATGTATGTTGTTAAACCTTTATCAAGTCTTTTAGAGCCTATGAAAGGGGTTTGGAATGATTCATAAACTTGAATTCTACCCATGCACAAACATAGAGGACGGTTTTGGTGAAGACTTTCATTAATTTATATATAAAAAACATTCAAAATTTTGATTTCTAAACCTCCTATAACTTTTAATTGCTCATAAAAATTACACTCACTCTTATTCGAGCCCAAATTCAAAATTGTCTCTTCATAATTTCCTTCATAACTTCAAATATCCTTTTTCCTAATTCACCTTGCTTGATAAAGACAAAATGTCTCTCCATCTTCTTTATTTGATTCAAGAGAAAGAATGACACATCTGTAACTACCCATGATCTATTGGAATTCTTCAAACTTCAAAACTTCAAACAATTTGATTTAGGACCATTCATATTCTCAAGAAGTTATGACGCTTCTTATTACATAATTTTGAGCTCTTTATGCATTCTGCATTGACATTATTTTGAAACATATGTAATTTGCATAGCCATAATTTGTTAGGATCATTTTCAATGGTTTGATACTATGGCATGCTTCCTTGATGCACATATTATCCACATATTACCAATCAAGATTTCCTTTGAAGAAACATTTCCTTTCACGGTTCTTTGTAGTGAAAAAACAGGAAAATTGTGTTAATTATTCATTATTGTCACACAATTTTGCACTTTGAACTCAAGACCAACACAAATTTCTATTGTTGAACCTTTATCATGTCTTTTTCAACATTTGAAAGGGTTTTGGAATGATCACTTTGAAGAATTTAATCATTAACTTGAACTCTACCCATGCACTGAACATAGAGGAAACTTTTTGGTGAAGAATGTCATTAATTTCTCCATCAATTCTGTGAAAATGACTCATTAATTTTACAATAAGCCCATATGATGTAGACAAAACCATCTACAAAAAATTGTAATTTTTGGTTGGATAAATAATTAGACTCGATTGAAAATTCTCTTGGAAACCCTAAAGACGAGGTTTTGAGTACTATAATAACACAGAAGCTCTTCAAACATTAATTTCTCTCTCCAATTTCTATGAAACTTTAAAATTTAAGGTGATGTAGCAAGGTTAGAGTTTTTTCCACCTTCTCCATGTATTCAACAAACTTAAGCTTTTCTCACTAACTTGTGAGTCAAAAAGAACACACCACGGTGTGTTACGGTTAATAATGAGAGTCATGTTATAGTGACATATGTGGTGTGCAAGATTTCTAAGACACATGAAAGGAAAAATAAGCATAATACCTCTTCTATTAAGTGCACATACCACACCACCATCCTAACAAACCATTGTGTCATATCAAACCAATCCAGGACATTTAATCTTCAACTATGGAGGGTGTTCTTAGAAGACACAAATTGAGACAAGTTGAAATATACTCTAATCTACCATATAAGCATCATTGTATCCCATTACATGTTCTTAAAGAGGAATAAAATTTCAACTAGCTCTTAAAATTTGGTGTAATTCCCTTCTTGTGATTGAATTTTATCATTGTCCCTAGAGAGTGCAACATGTGCCATGAGAGGACTTGAAGAAGAATGTCATTCTTGAAGGACCTTGAATGTATTAGAAACATGAAATCAACATTTACTTACCATGAAACATGTTAAACATTCTCAAACACAACATTGAAGCAAAACAAACCACTTTTACCTCAATTGATTAAGAGATAGCTTCGGAAGATAAAAGAACAAAGCTGGAAAGGTGTTCATAACTCCTTTGAAACTTGCCCAAATTGAATCAAACTTTTTGCAACATTTAAGGATTGGAATCCTCTACAAAAATTCCTTCTATGATTTATCTAAATAAGATTCAATATTTTTTCTTGGATGCTAAGAAGACAAGCTGCTCATTTACATTTCTCAATGAGCTAGTTTTAGAATTACTTACACAAATTTCACATACCTCTTCATAACTTGATGAAATTTGTCATGGAGTAGTACAAGACACCCCTCTACACACTCCATAGGTTGGTTGGCTATAAATTTTCCTATACAATTGAAACCACTACCACTTACTTCAACATTCATTATTAGTCCTCAAAGGTAGTTTTGGTAAACTTTTGAATTTTTCCTCTAGGAGATAAAATAAACCTTTTAGATGCTCATACATGCCCTAGGAATTGTTCCTAGGTTTTTTTCATGCTCATTTGATCTTTCCCGACCTACATTTAGCCCTTATACCTCATGAAGCTCTAGAACTAAGCGTGAATGAGCCAATTATCTTGTGACACCGACATTTGACATGTTACTCACTCCAAAATCTCTTGCACATGCTAGACTCATATGTATGACCTGTATAAAACTTGTGCCAATTTTTCCAACCATTTCCATAGCTCTAGTGGACTTTTACCTCACTCACCAAGCACTCGTAGAGCATTGAAACCATCCTAAAACCAACATGAGCAGCTCAATACACCACCGATTGAGGCACTACCAATCAACCTTTATGTCCCTTACAAGGCCTCACTTCACCACTCACTGATTTTCCATCAATGCCACTTGACATCAATGACAACACAATGACTAGGGTTGACATCCCGCACAATAAATCTTCAAACATCTATATCTTTCGACTCATAGCTCCCAAATCAAGCGTGATTAGTCCCGTTGGAAAGGTATTGACATGAGATACACTCACGGAATCATAAAAAAATCACATTTTGTTGATATTTGGTTGGCATAAAAAGGAAAAACATGGTTTGATACATTAATGTGAAAATATATGTTGTTGTCCATTCTTGCACCCTTGCAAAAATGGGATAACTTGAGAGATTGGGACATGCAAATATTCATGGAATTTTGAAAAGAAATATAAAAATAGGCTTTTGAACTTTATACTTAGCCAAATTTGAGAAAAATGGATAAAATTAGTAAAATTGACTTTGGGGTACGTCATTCTACTTTTTCCCAACTCCCTATTCCAAGAAACATTCAAGGAGTTAGTGAAAATTTGCAAAAAAATTTAAGAAATGTGAAAAAGGATTATTTTAATGTATTGCGGGTGTATGGGGTACAAGTGGAGCAGTGTAGATGGAAATAAGGTTCCCCTCCCTTGGTTTAGAGCCACAATATAAAGGGGCCTCTCGGATTGTGAACATTTTGTCTTTTGGGAGCCCATAGGGTGCTGAGTTCCTTTAGGGCATGAGTTCCCCAAAAGCCTAACTTGCACGATTTGTTAAGGAAGTTGGGAGAGGCAGTGTAATGCATAGAAATTGGAAGTTTGGTGCCTAGCGGTACAAGTTTCATGGGTTCTACTGAGTTCCTTGTGGGTCTGAAATATCTATAATGCTAAGGAGGCCAGAATTTGTTTGTTATGCGGACAGGAGCATCATATAAAATGAGTGAGGGCAGCACGGGGTTCTAAGAACAACTTGTTCTCGCACAAGGTGATGATTCCCACAATATAAAGGAAGTGGATAGTGTGGAGAATGTGGGCCCATGAATCCTAGCCAACCCGAGTTACTCATATACCCCTAGGACCCAAAATACCAACATATAGGGGGAAACATAAAATGAGCAAGATTAAATGTGGACTATGAGAGCCCGCACTTTGGAACCCCAACCCCCATAACTACAAACAGCCATAACTTTTGACCCAAAAATATGATTTTCATGAAATTGGACTTTTTGGAAAGGTCTCAACATTATCTACATCATAGAAACTAGATTTCTTAGTATTATTGAGTTTAGATATATGAAAATTTGGAAAACATCCCTAGCATTTAAAATGCATAGTTTTAGGTAGTTGAACAACCAAATTAATGAAGCATGGTACCTATTTCTTCTTCCTGAAGCAATGTATAGTGGGGGAATGGGTTTATAAGGTTTCCCATGATGTTTTTAGGCATTTATTACATCTTGTTGGTGGGTGAATGGAGAAATTCGAGTTTCCTTCTTTTTCCCTCTTCTTTCTTTCCCATTTTCTCTATATATTATAAAGTGATGCTCATTTGTAATGTTGGATACTTTGGGAATACAAGGGCATCATTGTAACTACTACAAAAGTGTTCTAGAGTTGCATGCCTTGGATTATGATCTTGTAAATGAGTTTACATCTCCTTCCTTCATTGTAATGATTTGTGCATCATATTGGAGCAATAAAATTATTGGTTTTATGGTTCTTTACTACCTTAGCTAGTGATCTATTGTATCTCTTTGCCTCTTCATTTATTTACTGAGGTATGTTGTGTGTGCTTCCTCATGTTATAGGGTTTATTTCTATTGTGCATTATTTGAAAATGGGAATCTAGTTGTTGTTTTGGATTGTGGTTATCATCTCTACCCTTTCCATCACTATTTTGTCCCCATTTTCTCTCTTTTAGAAGTATCTTTCCCCTTATTTTTGTGTTATCACCTCCTGTAGTGTAGGATTTCAATTTATGCAGCTCCTTCTAACCTTGGTCCCTTGGAATGTTAGTTTAGGATTAGATAATTTCATTTCTAGCATTAGGAGTAGTTTAGCAATAGGAATAAGCTGAGGAACCAGCCTTCTTTGGAGGTCTGTCTCAGTTCAAGTCCCACTGACTTAGAGACAATCTCGGGTTGCCTCAAAGACCTAGATTATTGTGATCTAGGACAAGTGTAAATTTGAGCTCCAACATATGCAACTTAACCACCCCAATTTTATAAAAGCATGGTCTCTTTCCTTCTTCTACAAGAAACTTGACGTGTGGGGGTGGATTTAGCAGAGTTCCCATGTAGTTTTACAGGCATTGAATGCATATGTTTGGTGGTTGTAGCTTTGAATCTGAATTTCTTCTATTTCCCTCCTTTTTCTCTCCCATTTTCTCTATATATTGAAAAATTATGCCCATTTGTTAAGGTTGGGCCCTCTTAGAATGCAAGGGCATTAGTCAAAGTAGTGTATTAGATTTTTGAGTTGCAGGCCTCAAATCTAGACCTCTACTGAGAAATATTTTCCTCCTTCCTCCCAGTGTAATGGACTATGCATCATTTTGATGCAATAAAAAAAAATTGTGGCTATTCGCTACCCTAAATTGTGATTTATGCATGTTTTTGCCTCTATATTGCATTTTTGGTGTGTTGTGCATGTTTTCTCTCTTTGTAGGGTTTTATTTTTGTTGTGCTCCATGAAAATGAGATTTTAAATATTGTATCAGATTCTAGCACTCATGTATGCCTCTCCTCCTTCATTTCACTCATTTTCACTCATATGAGTGTCTTTCTCCCTTATTTCTAGTGATACCACCCTCTGTTAGCTTAAGATTTCCCTTTTTCATGCATCTTTCTCTTCCCTTGGTCCACACTGGGATTATTAGAGAAGTACTAGATAGTTGCATTTCCTTCCTTATGGGTAGTTCTAACATTAGGAATAGCTAGAGGAATTCGTCCTTCTCCAAAGGTCTATCTCAAGTGCAAGTCCCATAACTTAGAGACGGTCCCATGTTGCTTCAAATCCGAATCTTAGATAGATTCGGAGTGCGGAAGTGTAATTTTGAGCTCAACAACAACCTCCCGAGTGATGATTACCATGTTATTACATGTAGGAATTTACAGGCATTGAGAAATACCTTTTTGTGTGAGGAATGCAAGAATTGAATTGTCATTTGCCAATATTGTTCTTAAATTTGGGTCATAGTGTTGTGCACAAGCTAGGACTAGCTTGGTGCTTTGAATAAACAAAGGATGACCACCTACTCTAAATATCTCACTCGAGAATATATTTTCCTCCATAGGTTCACTCGACCTCTTTGTTTTCATATCATTCAGGTCCATGTGTGTTACATCATTGTCACCCACATTGGGATATTTAGTGTTAATGTGGAAATTGGCTCTAGACCTAAGTATTTGACCTTCATGATGATGGGAAGTAGTGAAAGGAATGAGTGGATATGAATTATTTTAGCCAATCCCAACACTTTCTATTTTTAGCAGGTCTCACCCTAGATGGCTATTTTTGTAAGTTTCTCAAATTGTCACTTTTTAGTGTTTTTGACTTGAAAGGAGTGATGGTGACTAGCACAACTTTTTTTTTTTTAATGTGATGACTTTGACATGACTTATTATTTTTAGAAAGTGAGCCTTTGGTTGTCGGAATGGATTTAAAATAGTCTCAAAAGTTTAGGTTTTTTCTGGGATGCTCTGCTCTAATTTTTAGAGGTTTTCAAACTACTGGATTTTTGCAGATCTAAAAAGGAAAGTGTAGAGGCTAAAAACTTCATCTAGTTGTAGAAAATGACTCAAACCATCAATGGATATTATATTATACTCAATGAAAATTCATTTTCAAGAGGAGGAGATTAGTGGAGTTTCATGGAAAACGGATACATGGTTTTGTAATTATGATTAAAATCTTGTTTTCGAGATATGGGGGTTTCTGGAAATATCATCAACATGTATTTGTAAAAAATGATTTGGGAGAACAAAGCATTCAAAAACATGAAAATTTACTAAGTATTGAGCTTTAAAGCATTTTCACTCCATTTGCACATTTTAACTCACCTTTTAACCCACCGAGCTTAACTTAGTTCGAGTCATTCAAAGGCTAGAGGGTGAGTTGTACCCACAAAAATAGGAGGAAAAAGAGGAGGGGCATATAGGACACCAAATTTTTCTTTACACAAGATCATGAAAAGTTGCACGGTGTGAAAACATGAGAATGAGATGAAAGGGTTAAAATTTGAGTCTTTGGGGTTGAAAATGGATCTTGCGTATGACCGGGGTTAGCAAAAAGGTGGGGTTCATTTTCATGTCCCATCTATCCCCTTAGCTATTACGATAATGGGACAAGGGACATAATGCTCTTAAAGATGCGTCATGGGATCATCTTTTCATGAAGAGGAGACAGGGTGACTCTGACACATGTTTATAGGTTTACGAGGACACTGATTTACAAGGTCTTAAATAGCGAAAGCCAAACCATAGGGGAAAAAATTTTGTCTTTTTTTCCTCTTGCACTGATAGACAAAGGACAAGAGGACATTTAAGGGTGAAAAGTGTGCCAAGAGTCCATGTGACCATATTTTGTAAGTGAAAAACAACCTAGGGAGAAATTTGTGAAGTCTTAAGTGGCCTTGACTTCAATTCTTGATAGGGGACAAACTTTTATCTCTCCGTTGTCTTCTTGCACCAAGGGAAAAGGGGAAAGTGATAGATGAAAGTGAAAAGTGTGTTCAAGCTTATAAACTTTGTTAATTTCATCATGCCGACATAAAAGTAGAACAAGTAGAATAATCTTTCCACCCAGAGATCAAGACATGGATTTTAAAGGAAAAACATTATATGATTTTGAATCCAAAACATATGTTGCGATTAAGTTCATTAAAACCATTTCCAAGAGACAATTGTACTTGAAATTTGATTTTTGGGCCCAGCCACTCTTTTGGCACAAAGTGGCAGCTATATTGACTTAAATTATCACAAAAGACTGAATACTTGGACCAAATCTAATGTTTCTACCATGTGGTGGATTCCAAGATATTTCCATTGACTATGTGTTTAGCTTCCAGCTCCTCCCAAAACTCTCGGAATCTTCATAACAAGTCCACTTTCTCCGTTGAAGTTATTATTCCTTGTACCCACAATGATCTTGTTTTTCTTGAATGGCTCCCGACACCATATGACTCCACATAATTTTTGAAGCGTCATGGATCTCTTAAACAATCCTTTGCGGAACCCCAAATTGGTTGATCTCTTGCAATTATCTTTTAGAAGGTATTCCTTTGTTGCAAAATGGCTAAAAATATCCCTTTTTATGCCTCCAAGAATAACTACTCCACCTTGGATCTCAACAACTTCATGAGTTAAACTAGGTATACTTCCCTGCACATGAAACACACTTTAAAACCATGTTAACACATTTTCTCAACCAGAATGAGGATGGCACATTTGATAGGTTGGCTAGAAGAAGGATTTTTGCTGCTACGCCCTTAATCATATATAGTGTATTGGATGGAGATGTCGGCAAGCTAGCACACATTCCCTTGGTTATTCATATGTTCTTATCATTTTTTATTTCATTCATATCATTAATAGGTCAGCCTCAGTGTCGACCATAGCATAGGAACGGTATATATAGGAAATAGTAGTGTGTAGTTAAGCATATATTGAACACTTAAGTCTTATTGTATGGTTAGAGGTTGCCCCCTTGAAGTGGCTAAGCTATTATACTTTCATATTGAAATCGTTTATCTAAATTTTTCTATCCTTTGGTTTTATTTATTTTTTTATGTTCTTATTTATCTAAGTAATTCCATTACAAGTGGTATCAGAGCTGCAATCTAGGCCAAAATTAGGAAAATACCTTTTTTTTCCCATTATATCTTATGAACCAAATCTAATTTTTTAGATATTGTTTAACCATTGTTGATAATCATTCAAGTAAGGTTCCTTGAAAATTTCAAACTTTTTTTCTTTAATTTGTAAAAGTTATTGCAAATCTAGGTTTTCCATAAATTTGCTCCCTAGGATGCAAATAATGGAATTTTAAAAACATTTACATTTTTGGGAAGAGGATAAAAAATTAGTATGAATTTTTTCTTTAAGTTTTTTTATATTTTCAGGAAATCCTATCAAACTCCTAAACCCTAAAATTTGACATTGATCCCTAAATCCTACTCTTTTTGCGGCATCATAGCGGGACCTTCCACTGAGGCAAAGAATCTTGTCGCTCACGGGTAAAACTACGAAAAGGATGAGATAATATTTGAGAAGTTGGAGTTAAAAGGGGTAACTACAGATTCCTCAAGGTTAGGGTTTACTTTGATGGTCCATAAGGTAAGCCTGACTTGAGTTTGACCTACGAAACCTCAAGTCTAGGGTGGCCAACAAAGAAGATGTAGAAATAATTTGACAACGTGTTGGTCGTCAAATAGGACTTCACGAAGAGCAACGGAGGGGACGAGAAGTCCCTCCTCTTTAATGGGAGAGGTTCCCTTATTCGAAAGCGAACCTATTTACACATATACAAAACATGATTTTCTTGTGGAACTTGGATATTTACGAAAGTGTTTTCTATAAGGATCATCAATTCTGAAAAGGAGCGAGGAATGAGAAAATGAGAACGAGCGGAAAGGCACCATTTAGAATTATAGATGTGAGTAATTCTTTATGCATGCGAAGAGTACAGTGAATTGAAACAAGATCATTTGTATCATACTTAATAAGATGAAATTTGAAAGACACAAAGTTCTATCGATAACATCTGCAAGAATACAAAGCTTCTTAATATAATATAGACGAATGATCTTAACAAGATTGAATGAAAAGCTTAGGGATAAAGAGATCGAGATAGGCGAAGAATGAAAAGCCCATACGTATTGATTTCTTTATGATTTATTACACTTTAGAAAATAAGCCAAGTTCTTCCTCCTTGAGAAATGGCGAGAGAGGCCATTATATAGTTTCTGATTCGATTACGCTCGGTAACTACTTCTTTTAACTAAAGATTAGTTAAGGATTGCAATCATGATACCTCGACTAATTACTGATAAATCCGAGAAAAGAATTGGAAGAGAAGAGAGGAATAAGGAGAGAAGAGGCGGGTGCTTATGGTAGGAGGGACCCCTTGACTTCAAAATCCTTTGTGCGAATCTCTTGATGCCTCGGCTATGTCTACGCCACGTGTATATTGGTCAATTCACTCGAATCGGGGTTGAAATGAGCTCCGCATGAAAGCAACTCACATGTCTGCACATTGCACGGAGAGATTGGGAAACCACCAAGTGAAAGCCAAACCATTTATCATGAATCATACGTGCCATTGGCGTAGGGTTTGTGTCTGTCATCCTCGACCAAAAATCACTAAAGTCAGAGATGGCGAACTTCACTTGTCCCTGATATCGGGAGCGGAAAACTCTAGGGTGAGATTTTTTTCTTGCCCTGAAATTTGATCTTCATGTAGGTAGTAATTCGGAGGGCGAGGCTGCAAGCTAGACTTGGGAAGGAATTGTAGAGAGAGGAAAATGGATACGTGCACGTAGGAATTTAGATTGTAAAGGTTCGAGCAAAGATAGCGAGGAAAGCGAGTGTGCAAAACGCATAGGGGGTTCACTCGTTATATAGGTACAGTTTAGGAGAGAAAAGCGATGAATGATCATACTACATACCCAATTGAATAAGCAATATATTCGGGTAGAGCGGGAAAAATTAGCACGAATGGCACTTGGTTCATTTGGGACATGAGGGACGTGAAATCGTGAAGTCACGTGGCTCGGCCAGAGTCGGGCGAAGCGGGAAAAGACGCATAAATGCTCTTGGAACACACGGGAAAAAAGAATCTATGCGAGCGGGAAAAGTCAGTGGCTCGGCGAATCGGACAAAAATGGAACAGGTGGTCAGGCGAACTTGGGACATTTGGGACAAAAAGACACGAGGCAGAAAAGCAGACGTGGCTCAAAGCCGAATCGGACGAAAAAATGGAACAAGTGGTCAAGTGGCAGGTGAACTTGGGACATTTGGGACAAAAAAAGTTAAGGCAGGCCGAAAAGAACAGACTTCGGGTGAAGACGGCGATTAGGGGAACAAAGGGCCCCAATTGAACTTAGGACACGCGGGACAAAAATAATGTCAGCAGAACTGAAAAACACACAAAATGACCCCAGCGTAGATTTCTCAATTTCTTTGGCATTTCACATTATCGGTACTGTGCAGAAGAAAACACTTAAACTCAAAATTTTAAATTTTCACTTTCTTAAGAGCGGGAATTTTGAGTGGACAACAAATTGGCTCATACGGGGATGACTTGGCATAAATTCAAGGAATGAGACAAGGTAAGAACTTAGACAAACTTGGGGAAGTAGACGATTACCTTATCCATTGGGCAGCGAGTCATCGAATCAAACCAATCTGAGAGGACAACACGAAACAAAGGGAAAGAAAAACAAAACGTTGTATAGAATATCAAAGGACTCCTAATCACCTATGACTTGAACAATTTGGTATTGCCCCTTATAAGGAAGTGGGAGAGAAGAACCATCCATATAATCAAGGTAAAAAGAATTCTTGCCCATCAAAGTGCCTAATCTTGAAAGGTCCAAGCCAAAGGGAATCAAACTTGCCATGGCGGCCATGAGGTTCATGCCTTTTATCCCTGACAAAGCAGTAGTGTCTCCAACTTGGAAATCTCTGAACCTGGCTTTCAACAACTTCTTGAAAAATGGTGTCGGACATTTATTTTAGGATTGCATTGCCTCACCTTTTGTTTAAAAGGCTTAATCCCGAGGTTTGGGAGGAATAAAATGTTGCATCTCTTTTGGAAAGCTTTTAAATCTTAAGAGTAGGCGAGAACATCCTTATACCTCTTTAAAAAAAAGATCGATTGCTTTCTTCCTCTCATCTGGCACTTGTGCAACATTTGCCAATGTTCACGAGCTTAGGAGTCGATAGAACTCCCGATATTAATTTTGTCATATTGGTGATTGTTGAGGTCTAGTGAAGCTCTAGACTTTACATCCTGTCGTGTTTATCAAGCAGTTCCTCTAAACTTACCGATCCTTTAGGGATCTTGTTTCCCTTTGAGTTTGATACATCCATCTGATCCGTTTCTTCTCCTTGAGTGGTTTCTTTGTCAAAAGGGCACACTTTCACGAATGAAGTTATCACTTCCTTCAAGTCTGATTGTTCAAAATTATCTTTGAGTTCTAAGAAAGAAAGCAAATGTTGATCATTATTGAAAACTTGCCAGTTATTTGTATTATTAGGTACACTAGGTCGATGGATCATCTCAATGGTGAACTTATCTTGGGAAAAGTCAGGATGAGGTATAGCGGTGACCCAGAGGTGCTAATGAATCAGCCACAGTATTCTTCTCCTAGGTATTGCTTGATGGAGAAAGCATCAATAAATTCAATGGAATCCCACACGATTCCTGTAATGTTTCAACCTTCCATTTTTCACCTGGAAGAGGTTTCTAACTTGCTTTACAATCAATTCTGCATCCCCACGAGCTAGAAGATTCTTCACACCTTGTTCTTTTACCACCTGTAATCTAAGAATGAGAGCCTCATACTCTGCTTTGTATTATTGGTATTTTCAAATTGCAACTTGAATGAGAAAGGATGAAGGCTTCCTTCGGGTGACACCGATATGACACCGGCTCGAGAACCAGTGAGAACAACTTCCATCAAACTCTAAAATCAAACACCATTAGAATATTTAGGTGATACTTTGGGAGTTGGATTTCTTGAGAGACATAATCATGTAGTTGTCATGCCCCATATCCTCATAGAGTATTTGTTCTTTGGGATCATCTTGTTTTTGTACAATATACTCAGATTGCTTCAGAGTAACAACCTCTTTATTTGTCCATTACAGGTATGAGGGCATGTGACCAATCCATTTGAATTTCTCCACCCACATCCTTACGAAGTTTACGCTTAGCAACATCCGTATGAAGGAGGAATATCTACTCTTAAGATGGTAGCCAAAACTTTCTTCTCTGGCCAGAAAGTAGCAAAAGCCACTTGTGCATCTTTAATTCTTCCGACTAAGGGCACTTCCTTACTCTCCATAGAAGTAACAAGATCCATAAGTGCATGTGAGAGTCGAAGCCTAAGGCATGAGCTACTTTACTTGCAAGCATCACATTATCGATGCTCCAGTCTATGACACTGATCTTGAGCCTATGGCAAATTATAAGAAGTGTCACATATAATGGTTTGATTTTGTCATTGGGCGAGGTGACAGGCTGCAAGATTAGGTTGTGGTGCAGAAGGAGGAGTGGGTTAAAGGCCTTTAGAAGTAGTTTTAGAATGGGAATTGACAAAGTGAATCATTTTAGTAAAGGCCTTAGGATGGGTTTGATAATATTGACCTACGAGATTTGAACCTTAGTCTTTTTAGGTGATCAATAATATCGAAAGACCCTAGAAGTGGACGGGCTATCATCATTTGAAATCTTAGGTTTATCAAATTTAGGAGAAGCGGAAATAACTTTAGTAGCGGAATTGTGAGGACTCACCTTTGGTGTAGATGAAGCGGGGATAGGAGATCTCTTTTTGTAATTACGGGGATAGTTGTCGGTTGTTCTTTAGATTTCTTGGTGGGCTGCATCACTTTCTCCCTCGATTTATCTGCTCTCGAGTCATGACGGCGTATGATTCGCTATTCATATGCTCTTTACTATTTCATCATAATCATCCTCATCATCAATGCCCTCGGTGGTGAAGAAATTAACTCGAGATCCCTGAAGTTCATTGCTTCATCATCAACCTCTTCAACAAATTCCTCATGATCTTCATTAACCTCTTCATCTTCACGGTTCCTCGACTTCACGGGTTGTGTTGACGGGGAACTTTAATAGGAGGTCCTTGAGTGCTAGCCTTGTTTGAGCAGCGAGTAAATGATTTACGGGCTGAAAATTCCTCCTTGGAGCGTCTGCGTAGGGAGCATCTTTGAGCAATTGTTTCTTAATGGCAATGAGATCATTTGCAAGTTTTGTACCGATGGATCGAGTATTAGGTCCGAGGGTGGAAGAGGAGGAAGAAGTAGATTTAGATTTAGAAGGGTCTCTCCTCAACTTCCTGACATGATTAAATCATCTTGACACTAATAGCAAGAGTTTGATCTTGACTGATATTGCGAGATTAGCCCTTCTTAGTGCATAGCTAACTTCAGGTGATTGAGCATTTAGGAAAAAACATTTTTGAATTTGATCTACAGGTCGAGTATTTGGCGGAATTTTGTTAATCAACCTGTTGAATCGGGCCACAAATTCTCTCATGGGTTCTTGTGAATCTTTCTTTATTTGAGAGATTTGGGCTAGCAAGGCATGCACGTCTTCTGCTGGTTTGAACCAGTTTTCAAACCTAGTTCTCATTGTATCCCAGCTGGTGATAGCACCGGCCGGAAGGTGATAGAACCAATCAGCAACATTATCTTGTAAAGTCTCAACGAAAATTCTTACGGAGACATCTTCATGTTCAACTCCCAGAACTCCGCATGCAACTATGAAGGCTGCGATGTGTTCATCAGGATGCACTTTACCATCGCCTTTGAATTTAGGGAAGTTCTTCCGGTTACCTCTGGGTAACTCGTGCGAAAGGCGAGGGAGGTAAAGGGCCTGACACGATGACCCCAGGCGGTGGTGCTTTGCGCCATTCTTGGAAAAATGGCTTGAAGAGGAAGCTGCAACACCAGCAAGAATCAAAGCTCGAAGATTAAGGCCCTGATTGACTACGAAGGAATACCACCCATAGGATTCTATCTTGGACGAGAGTGGAGTACTTGTTAGAGCGATTCTTTCTATTTCTTGTTGAAGGAAAGGAAAACCTGCTTTACTCGAAAAGCTTGGGCCCGAGAATCTTGATACGAGGACTCTTCTCCCTTGAGTAAACACGAGTCACAAGATCAAAGGATGATCAATAATTACAGAACTGGAATATGATTTCCCAGGGAGTCACCAAAAAACTGTTGGTCGTCGAGAATAGGACTTCACGAAGAGCAACAGTCAGGGGACAAGAATTCCCTCCTCTTTAATGGGAGAGGTTCCTTTATTCAGAAACGAACCTATTTACACATATACAAAACATGATTTTCTTATGGAACTTGGATATTTACGAAAGTGTTTTCTATAAGGATCATCAATTACAAAAGGACTGAGGAATGAGAAAATGAGAACGAGCGGAAAGGCACCATTTAGAATTATAGATGACAGAGTAATTCTTTATGCATGCGAAGGTACTGAGTGAATTGAAACAAGATCATTTGTATCATACTAATAAGATGAAATTTGAAAGACAGAAATTTCTATCAATAACATCTGCTGAGAATACAAATCTTCTTAATATAATATAGACAAATGATCTTAACAGATTGAATGAAAAGCTTAGGGATAAAGAGATCGAGATAGACGAAGAATGAAAATCCCATACGTATTGATTTCTTTATGATTTATTTACACTTTCGAGAAAATAAGCCAAGTTCTTCCTCCTTGAAAATGGCGAGGAGAGGCCATTATATAGTTCTGATTGAGTTACTCTCGGTAACTACTTCTTTTAACTAAAGATTAGTTAAGGATTACCAATGTGATACCTCGACTAATTACTGATAAATCGAGAAAAAGAATTGGAAGAGAAGAGAGGAATAAGGAGAAGAAGACAGGTGCTTATGTTTGGAGGACCATTCCGACTTCAAAATCCATTGCTAAATCTCTTGATGCCACCGGCTATGTCTGCTCGCCACGTGTATATTGGTCGATTCGCTCGAATAAGGGTTGAAATGAGCTCCGCCAAAAGCACTTGTATCTGCACATTACCTGAGAGATTGGGAAACCACCAGCGAAAGCCAAAGCATTTGTCATGAATCATACGTGCCATTGGCATAGGGTTGCGCATCATCATCCTCGACCAAAAATCACTAAAGTCAGAGATGGTGAACTTCACTTGTCCCGATATAGAGAAGCGGACTCTAGTGGTGAGATTTGTTCTTGCCCTGAGAATTTAATCTTCATGTGGTAGTAATTCGGAGGCGGAGTGCTGCGAAGCTGGACTTGGGAAGGAATTGCAGGAGGAAAATGGATACGCGTGCGGAATTTAGATTTACGAAGTTCGAGCAAAAAGAGAAGAAAGCGAAATGTGTGCAAAAAGCATGGGGGTTCGCTCGTTATATAGCCGTTTAGGAGAGAGAAAGCGATAGAATGCGTATTTAATACATACCTACCAAATTGAATAAGCAAGATATTTGGGTAGAGCGGGAAAAATTAGCACAAATGGCACTTGGTTCATTTGGGACATGTGGGATGTGAAAGCGTGAAGTCTGAAGGAAAGGCTCGGCCCAATTCGGTTGAAGCGAGGAAAAACGCCTGAAATGCTCTTGGAACATGCAAAGACAAAACGAAATGCGCGGCTCAAGCGAATCGGTGAAAATGGAACAATTAGTCGGGCGAACTTGGGACATTTGGGACATGAAAAATGTGAAATCGTAGCTCGGCGAATCGGATGAAAATGGAATAAGTGGTCGGGTGAACTTGGGACATTTGGGACAAAAAGTTACGACGGGCCGCACAAAAACAGAGGCCGGGTGAAGCCGTAGATCGGGAGCAGAGGGCCAATTGAACTTGGGACACGCGGGACAAAAATGTCAAGCGAGGCTAGAAAAACACACAAATGACCCAAAAAGCGTAGATTTCTCAATTTCTTTGGCATTTCACATTATCCACGATGAAAGAAGGAACAACTTTAAACTCAAAATTTTAAATTTTCACTTCTTAAGAAGTAGGGAATTTTGAGTGGACAACACAACGATTGGAGGATTTCATCACGAAATTTAGTACATATAATGGGTAATCATACTTCTAGCGACCAAGGTGGATATTTGAGTCAAGTAATAAATAACGAGCAGAGGTGGATCTTGAAGCATGTTCTGATATAAATACAAACACTCACCTTACCCGTAACATGTTTCCAAAGTGGAGATGCGTAATTTTGATGGAAAGGATCCACTCAATTGGATTAACAAAATGGAGAATTTATTTTATCTACTTCAAATTCCATCAGGAAAAAGGTGACCATGGCATCTTTGTGTCTAAACCTAACTTAGATTCATCTAGTATGGAGTGAATTATGTGTTCGTAGAGCGAAAAAGTGGTCTCGATGTTACATGGACGGTCTTCACGTGAAGAGTTACAATTACACTATAGTCCTAGTGTGTCGAGATAATTACTTCAGCCAATTAGCAAAGTTAAGATAGTCGAGGATCTAATAAGGATTACATTCATCAATTTCAGAAACCTTTTCTTGCGGGTGGAAAATAAACACGAAGATAATTTGAATGACTATTTCTTGGGGGTCTTAAGGATCACATTGAGCATGAGGTGTGTATGTTTAATCCTCATAAGGTTTGATTCTATGATTATGGCACGTCGAAGGCTGGAGGAAAAATTAGTTTGAAGCGGTGATAAAAATTTCATCAATATTAGAGATCAAAACACCTTGCCTCACAGCACTTCCTCGACCGATTAGATTGACACCTCAAAAAATTGAAGAAAAAAGAAGCAAAAGAGGTTATGTTTTAACCTATGCGGTAAATATGGACCAAGACATAAATATTCTAAAATAATTATTTCTACATTAATGGGCCTGAAGTGAAGATGAAGAGAAGGAAGAAGATGAAGATTCGAGGCCATGGTCGAGAACCTTGAGAAGGAGTAAGGAGATCACTGACCAGCAATTTTATTCCATCGATTTAAGGCATAGCATCCCCGACCCTCGGGGTGGTTGGATTCTTAAAAAGCAGAGGGTCACGGTGTTGATCAACTTGAGAAGTACTCACAACTTCATCAATCATAAGTTAGCGGTCACACTTTGAAGCTATTTTATTTATCCAACTCTTGAATGTCAAGTAATGATTGTTGATGGAAGTGTATTGTTACTTGATCCGAAAAATGTCATAACATTAAGCTCACCATGGGAGATTACATACTAAATAGCCCCATGTATGCCATTTCTATGGGAGGATCAGAGAAGTTGTGTTAGGAGTTCAATGGCTTACCACCTTGGGGACCATTGAGATGAAATTCGAAGAGTTGTTCATGCTTTCGATGCGAAGGAAGGAATTTTTGAGCTAAGAGGCTTAAGAGAAAAGTCTCCATGACTAGTGAGCTCTAATCAAATCTGAAAAAAAGTTTAAAATGGTACAGGTGATTTGTGGCACAAATATTTTCATTGGAGGCATATCATTCTAAGGACATTATACCATTAGATATCTGGCAGTGTTGGATGCACACTCTGTTGTGTTTGAAAATATGTCAAAGGGTTTACCTCCAAAGAGAGATCGATAAGATTGTACAAGAGATGTTAGAAGCATGAATCATCTGTCATAGTCAAAGTGTTTATTCTTCTCCAATAATGATGGTGCATAATAAATATGACATGTGGCACATATCATGTCTTGGTTATAAGGAACTTAATAAGTACAAATTCAAATATAAGTTTCATATTCTGTAATAGATTATTTACTTGATGAGTTACATGGTGTTGTTAACTTTCTGGCTTTCGATCTTTGTTACGGATACCACAACGAATCAAAATCGAGGATGAGGATGTTCATAAAAATGACTTTTGGACACATGAAGGCCATTATGAATTCTTGGTAATGCCTTTTGGACTTTGAAGTTTGATGAATTCTATTTTAAGCCACTCCCTGCCAAAAACAAATTTAGTGTTCTTTGATGATATATTAATCTATAGAAAAACATGGGAGGAACATTTGCATCATATAAATAAGGTTTTAGAACCCTTGGCTTGACATTAACTTTATGCTGAAGCCCTCACAAGTGTTCTTTTGGAGTTAAGGAGGTTGAATATTTGGGTCACATTGTCTCTTATGAAGGTGTTAAATTGGATCCTAATAAGATCGAGGCCATGAGGGAGTGGAAGGTTCCAAAGCCCTAAAAGAATCTACGAGGATTTTAGGGCTTACGAGGATATTATTGTAGATTAAGTAGGCATTATGGAAGTATAGCGAAAAACACCTCTTATAAGCTTTATTAAAGAAGAATCTTTCCATTGGAATGAGGGACTACCGAATAATTTGAGGAAGTTAAAGGAGGCCATGTCGCCACCCTCCGGTCTTGGCTTACTCCATAATTCTCAGCAAACATTCATTGTTGAATGTGATGCATCGAGGTCCCCAGTATGAGGGGGTATTTCTCATGCGAAGGCTCTCTTATTGCCTTTTGGTATTTGTCGATTAAAGGTCGGGAATTTATCATGAAAGCAGAAACTTATGAGAAGAATGCATGTTAGCCATGCTTAAGTGCGGTAAAGCATTAGAGACCATGATATCTCTTAGGAAGACACTTTAAAGTGAAGACATATCATGATAGTTGGAAATACTTCACAGAGAAAGCGCTTTATCATCGAAGAACAACAAAAATGGGTCTCAAGATGTTGGGATGTGATTTTGAGATTATCTCTGATAAAGGGAAGGAGAGAATGTAATCGCGGATATCTCTGTCCCAGGAAAGATGAATCGGATGTAGCATTGTTACATGTCATATCCATCTTACGCAGGAATATTGTACTAGAAAGAGCTAGTAATGCAGATGCAGAAATGATCCCGACTACACAAACCTCATTCATAATCTCCGAAATGCCCCAGTATATGCGAGAAAATTTTGTATGGAAAGGGGATGCTTTTATGTGTATAAAGATAGATTATACTTATGTAAGAACTCCACCACTTAAAAATAGGATTTTATAAGCTTCCATGTTTCTGTCAGGTAGGGGCACTCTAGATTCTTGAAGGCCTGTCATGAAGTCGAAGCAGATTTCTTCTACGAAAGGCTCGAAGGGATGTCAAAAATTTATGGCAAAATGCCGCAGTTTATCGATAAAATAAGGTGAAATGCGATTCTGGTCCCCTGGTCTTCTACCAGCCTCTATCTATTCTAGTCCGATGGTGGGAAGAGGTTTACATGGACTTCATCACTTGGGGTTGCCTAAATACGAAGGAAAAAATGGCATCATGGTTGTGGTAGATAAAGTCAGCATGGAAATATGCTCATTTTTGTGCTTTCTCGCACCCATTTTGTTATGTACACACGTGTGTGACCTTAATGGACATAGTTCGAAGCTACATGGGACACGAGGATTATAGTAAGTGATCGAGAACACTTTATATTTTTAGTAATTTATAGGTGATTTATTAAAATGTTTGGGTACTTAGTTAGCACTCATAGTTCTTATCATCCCGGTTTGATCGGAAAATAGAAGTTGTAAATAAGTGCTTGGAGGGATATCTCCAGGTATTGCTTCACCTCGAATAAACAAGGTGAGATGGGTCAGTTGGCCTTATCAACTTGCAGAATGCAGTGGTATAACAGATTCCTTCCATACTTCATCCGAAATACCTCCTATTTTGGCACTCTATGGTGCAATCCACCATCAAATCACATCATCAAATTGAGGGAGACATGATGAAGGGTTAGAAAAATGGAAGAACACATTAACACATCAAACAAGAGGTCCTCTCTAGTCTTAAGGATAACTCGGGTATGACATAAAACCACATGAAGCGTGGGATGATCAACATTGAAGCTGAAGGCATTTTGAAGTCGGTGATTGGATTTTTGTGCATTCTGACCATATAAGAAAAATTTATTTGAAACAAAATAGAAGGATATGAACTTTCACCTAAGTATTGCCAATGGCCCTATCAGTATTGCAAAATATTGAATGCTTTGTAACATACAAATTAGAACTTCATGACGACAACCCGGAATACATCAAGTCTTTTATGTTTCTTATCCCCGAAGAAAGTAATTGGATGGGAATGTCGGCCCAAGCAGTGTTGCCTAAGCTCGATGAGGAGGGAGAGTCAATGCTTGGAACCCTGAATACATCCTCGAAACATGCACTAAAATATTGAGGGACAAAGGTTGTATTGAGTGCACGATCCGGTGGAAGAATATGGACAGTGAAGATCTGACATAGGAGGATATAGCGTTCTGCGGGAGGAATCTGCAAGCTTCTCGACATTAGGAGCCAAATGTTGCTTTGATGGGGAAGGGCATGTTACACCCTTAATCATATATAGTGTATCGGATGGAGATGTCGACATGTGGCACACATTCCCTTGGTTATTCATACATTCTTACCATTTTGTATTTCGTTCACATATCATTAGTAGGTCAGCGTCATTTGGTATCCATAGCATGGGAAGGGTATATATAGGAGATAGTAGTGTGTAGTTAAGCATATATTGAACACTTAAGTCTTATTGTATGGTTTGGAGGTTGCCCCCTCGAAGTGGCTAAGCTATTATACTTTCATATTGAGATCATTTATCTACTTTTTGTTATCCTTTGGTTTTATATTGTTGATGATGTTGGTTATCGAGTAATTCCATTACATTCTGATGATTGAGGAGGAGGTTTTAGTAGGAGCTTGGTTGTGATGGCCAAAATTTTAAATTTTGCATTCTGGAGGCAGATTAACATGAAAATTAGAGTGTATCATTGCATTGATAAATTAAATGGTATACATGTTTGGGGGCGAGGGGACCCAGCCATAATGTAAGGGTTTATTGGTAGTATATTTATGATTTTGTTGCCTTATTGAAAGTTTTTGTCATAGCCCTATCATTATATCTTCACATGGTTAATAAACTTACGTATTGGAGTGATTTATAACCTTAGCATTTCATTTATAATTTCTTAATTAATAGTTAGGTCGAAACCTAATTGGGATGAAAGAGGTGTAAATCTTCATATTTATGTACATAAATAGAAATTGGTGTGATTCTCCAAAGCTGTCACATATCATATAATTAGTCTATTTAATCATTTATTCTGATTTTTGAGTCTCCCCCTCAGAAGTGGATTATATTTGAGTGAACACATGTGTGGTTGA